>CM063499.1:92097818-92102818 GCA_032207245.1 Pardosa pseudoannulata | reverse complement strand
AAGAATTAAAACAAAGTAGCTAGAAGTTTAAAAACACATACATGTAAAAAAATGGACATAAAACAGGGGTTTGTAGCGGGTGCACTGTGAGCTGCATGCAGCCTTCAAAAAGATTTTTTAACCTTTTGAGGATGAGTATGTCATATATGCAACGCATTTTAAATTAACTCAGCCAATTATTTTGTACCGGCAAATTCCACTATAATGGACCTACCTTTACTGGTTTGGCTACTGCCTGTAATTTAGCCAAGATACGTTCTCAACTCAACAATAATTTAATCAACAAACCAAATAATAAGTTACAGAAAACAAACAGAATTATCTCGACGTTGAGATGTCTGTGTGGTTAGCGGAAACTGCCACACTGGTAATAGGAACAGGGTATCTGCCAAAATAAAATTTTTCAAATCCATGACTTTTCATAACTTTCCCTGATTTAGCGGATGATTTTCCATGACTTTAAAAAGCTTTCGTTAAAAGTATATATAAATAAAACTTCTGATGTACATATAAATAAAATATATGCTTTTAGAGGAATTACAGGAATTTTATCATAAAAAACTATAAACTTACTTTATAAGCATTAATAAACTCACATACATAAAAATAAATTGTTGTATCTACATACCTAAGTTTAATCGTATAGCAATTTTTTCAATCCAAATGTTTCCAATTTGAATTCAGGGTACTTTGGTATTATCCGGGTGACCACGAATAATAGCCAAATATAACCCTATAATGTTTTTATACAATATCCCTAGAGATAAACTTATATTTTGTGCAAAAATCTTAACTCATTTTTATTAAAAAATAATTATTATTATATTTTATAAAATTTTAATCTACAATTTAAGAAAAAAACCAGAATAATATACGTTTACCCAACCATTAAGCTTTCTTGCTTTGAGTTTTCTTGGCGAACCAATTTTACTTGGCAATAGGGTCAATAGGATAATACATAAATACTGAACTCAGTAACTTCAGCCAAATGACAAGTAAAAATAGAATTAAACAATTCAATGCATTTTTATTTAATCGGTAGTTTAGCCGATCCATGACTTTTTACTCATTTTACTTGTAAAATCAAGACTTTCCATGACAAAATTAATCCATTGTCTAAATCCGTGATTTTCCATGACTTTCCAGGTGTGCGGAAACCATGCATATATGATACACCAGTACTAAAAGGGTTAAAAATATATAAAACATTTCATAGCTCCATGGTGCTTTCCTGTACTGAAAATCAGTACAGAACTTTACTTGAAGATTCATCCTTGGTTCGCCGTCTTTTGAGATTAGAGTTAACAGAAATAGTTGTGAACATGTGTTCTTTGGTTAAAGCTGGTGACCATCTACAAAAGTTCCACTAAATTATACTTTTTAAAAAAGTTTATTTTGATTACGTTATTGATTTTAGCCTGTCTCTAGCTTAGGATATTTTTTTCTTCTTGCTATCTGTCAATATTAATTCAAATAAACTGACATTGTTGAGTGAATTTCTTGAAAATTCAATTATTAAAATATGACAGCATTGCATCATGGCAGCTGAGTAAGCAAAAGCAACAATCTTGTAACAGGATTGGAGCAGAATTGAGACTCCACCAATCAAAGATCTATCTTGTTCATTTATGGTGACTAGGGTACCATTGGAGGCAGCAGGCCAAGTCTGCTCGGTCCCTGCTTCTAAATTACGAGGATCCAATCTTAGAATCTGATCTCTTGAGGCTATGGCAACCACCTTTCGATAAAGAAGTCATGTGATTTCTAAATAGATACAACATTAGCCAGCCATAAGAGCATTTATTTTTTTAAAATTTCGATCTTTTATCCAATTGTAAAATAATTAGAGCTTTGAATATTTACCTTGAACTTTCAAAAATCTCTATTTACAATATTATATAACAAACATTTACAATGTACAAATATTCGTGTGCTCCCAGAAATGTATTGTAAAACCAGGGTTGGAAAAAAAAATTTTTTGATTTAAATCAGATTTTTTTTTTTAAATTTAAATCTGATTTCTTTGATTTTTTTCTGAATACTAATTTTAATTGTTGTTTTTATGTTTTTTTTGCAATATATATAGAATAGTTTGTTATAAGAAGTAACATCTTATCTATCTAGTCTATTCTACACACTGATTATCTAAAATTAAATATATAAATTTTAATCTAAATATATTCCATTATTTTGTAATTGGATAGTGCAAACTCAATAAGATGTCAATTTAAAGAACAAATTAAATATTCTTTTAATGCAAACTATTTAAGAAAACAAAACAAATCCCAATTATTTCAATATTTTTTAAGCACCGAATTACGGATTTAATTTTTTCAATAACAACACTAGCTTCGATGCTTTATCCACTCCTAATGGGTTACGAAGGCTAGAACGAACAATACCAAAAGAAGAAAACTGTCTTTCCATTTCAGCAGATGAAGCCACAGTTGTCGTTATTTGGTAGAAAAAATGTCTTTCAAGTTCTACTCTCTTTACCTCCCATTACGTAAAATGAATTTCACCAGTCATAATCAATCATCGCACTACCCCTTCTACATACTTTCTGATGAACAACCCCTCCATTCTTGGAAAGCACATGCTATCTATTGACACTTATTTACTTATTGGTACTGATTCTGAATTCTCCTATCTTTCGAATATAGGTTTTAAAAGAAGTGAAAAAAAAAACTGCTTTAAATCGATGATTTTAAAAACTGATTTAAATCAAGATTTGGTTTGGTTTGGTTTGGAGTGCTACGGTCTACTTTTTGCAACACGAGGGCTAATGAGATCGGGACCTACAGCTTAAAGCCGATTCCAAATGGCTACAAACATCCATGCCATAGTGGGATTTGAACCCACGAACTCCTGTACCAAAGACCAGCACCCTAACCAATCAGCCATCGTTTGGTTAAATCAAGATTTAAATCATGCCAACCCTGTTTACATCATCCACATTTTTAACTATTTTAAGAAAGTGAAATGACTAAACCTATCTTTTAATTAAACTATGCCTATTGTTTTACATTGATAGTGTTCTTTTGAAGAATTTTATGAAAACTGTCCAATTATGAAAGTGCAGGCAGCAACATGTAAAAGCTTCCAATATAGATTTTTGAACCCTTGTAAGCTGGAAACCTCCGATATATAATTTATAAAAATGTTTTATCTTTTTTATACAGGATTTTTCTCATATAAAGATATGAATACAAATTTGGTATGACATGAATGTGCATTTTACTTCAATACAGTTATCTGTTTTACTTAGATTTTTACATATGTGCATTATAAATGTCAGTCTCTCTTATGTACAATCACAGGCTCACAATTCATCTTTCAAATTTACAGGTGTATGGGGATCAATTTTATCTACTGCATTTTTCCAAAAATTATATATTAATAATGCAGTGTTCTTTGCAGATATGGCACTCATCTCCATAGCACTCGCAGATAATTCAATCGCATTCGTATAATAAAGTCCAGGATGCAAAATGAAAGGTACAAATTTCTCCGGGGGTGAATAATGTGGATAGGCCAACCACGCTTTTTCCTCGACCAGCTCAATATTTTGGAATAATTTTCCAATAGATTCTTTGTTTAATGGATTTTGGCTGAAGACTTTATACACATTTTTAGCGTCAGCACGTTTGACGTTATCTACCGGAGAATTTTTACCTATGCTGTTGAAAATAATGGTATTATTAAATGTCAGAATATCATCAGGAATGGAACGGTCATTAAAAGCTGCAGGATTCAAAGTTCCTTTTACGAATGTGCTGACAGTCTGATGATATGCCCTTTCAAACTGCTGAAAGCTTTTGTTAAAGTTCACAAATTTGATATTTTCCTTACCCTTGATAAGCGGGGAGCATAAAACTACAATATCATATTTCTGTGACTTGGTTTGATTGGAAGAAGGTTCTTGGTATTTAACGGAAAAATTTTCATCTGGTAGTAAAGCTATTTCCAGAACATTTGCTTGAATGTAATGAGCTTTGGATTTCTTCAGAAGCCCTTCCGGAATCAACTTGTTTCCGCCTTCCACACTCCAGAGTCCATTTTCAGCTCCAGCGAGGGAAACGTAACCTAGGAAAAAAGTAAAATGCATTACATTAAGCATGGACTGTTTGAGATATATATAATCTGTTCCATAAGAGTGTGTCGTCTATTTCTCTGAAAATACAAACGAATGAGTTAAAAATACATTTGTACCATGCAGTACACATATTCAACTGAAATTAATTTCACTTAATCAGTTGTCCAGCCCCCATTATTATTCTCTTGAAGCATTTAAAAAAATAAGAAAATTCATTAAAATAATTTCTCACTGAATAAACTCACTGGATTTTATAGTAAAAATTTTTTCCAACTTTTCCTTATTTATACTTGAGGTGAATCATCCTCTTCCAGACCCCATATTCCTAATTCTGTTATGGTGCCCCGAAGACTGATGCACCTGTGGCAAATGCCACACTCTAGTTACAGCTCTGAGAAGGAGTCCTTCCCACCCCCTTGGATTTGAGTGAGTTTCACTATTTCCATTTCAAAACTCTTCCCCCCCTGATGTATGCATTGAATAATTCTTTAATATGGGAACTTTTAAAATCAATTAAGAAGTGAATTGCCCTCACTGCGATTGGCATAAAAATACATGGCTTGCAAAAAAAAAAAAAAAAAATTGCAAGCCATGTTGCAAATCAGCAAGCCAATAAGAAACTCAGATCAGTGATTAATGCATTTATGGGTTTTCAAACCCAAAACTCATGCCATTGAACTTAGTGTATCTGCAGGAAACATTTGTACAAGCAAAGAAAACTAAGTGAAATCCAACTTGATGTGCAGAATTTAACTTATCTAGCCCAAAAGAAAATAGCGAGATTAACATTGTGACCATTAAGTATGACATCAATGATCAGTTATCATCTATTCTGAAACATTGTGTGGTATTTCTAATAATGTTGACAAATTACTAAACCTGTCAATGGAAAATTATTCTTTTA
>CM063499.1:92072818-92092818 GCA_032207245.1 Pardosa pseudoannulata | reverse complement strand
GACTTTAAAAAGCTTTCGTTAAAAGTATATATGAATAAAAATTCTGATGTACATACAAGTAAAATATATGCTTTTAGAGAAATTACAGGAATTTTATCATGAAAAACTATAAACTTACTTTATAAGTGCTAATAAACTCACATAAAAATAAATTGTTGTATCTACATACCTAAGTTTACTCATATAGCAATTTTTCAATCAAAATGTTTCCAATTTGAATTCAGAGTACTTTTGTATTATCCAGGTGACCACGAATAATAGCCAAATGTAACCCTATAATGCTTATATACAATATCCCTAGAGATAAACTTATATTTTGTGCAAAAATCTTGATTCATTTTTATTAAAAAAAATTATTATTATATTAATAAAATTTTAATCTACAATTTAAGAAAAAAACCAGAATAATACACATTTACCCACCCATTAAGCTTTCTGGCTTTGAGTTTCCTTGGTGAACAGATTCTACTTGGCAATAGGGTCAATAGGATGATACATAAATACCAAACACAGTAACTTCAGCCAAATGACAAGTAAAAATAGAATTAAACAATTCAATGCATTTTTTTTAACCGGTAGTTTAGCGGATCCATGACTTTCCATGACATTTACTCATTTTACTTGAAAAATTGAGACTTTCCATGACAAAATTAATCCATGATTTTCCATGACTTTCCCTGACTTTCCAGGTGCGCGAAAACCATGTATATACATTTATATATATATATATATATATATACATACATACATACAAAAAGATTAGAATTAAAATACATACATATATGTTCTAACTGTTAATACATATCATGAGTTAGAACATTATATACATAAAAATATTTATTTTTGAATTTCATTTATGTACATAACTATAGTTACAATATGCATGCAATGTATTAGACAATTCTCTGCATATATGTGCAAAATGTGCAATGTTTGACTGTGTGTCGATCCTTATTTTAAACAATACTTCACACAGCAGAATTTTTAATTGAAATTTTATTGTATAACGATTATTATTGCGATTATAATTTGGTATGTATAGTATTTGTAACTGTATTTTCGTATGCATTATATTTGACCTCTTGTGTATAGTTATTATTCTAAGATTTTGCATGTTTCATTAATTTCTATTAATGAAATATTATTTATATTAATACATATTAAGTAATAGCATCTTATATACATAATTTGGAAAATTGCAGTCGTTGTATTAAAATGCTGATTTTCTAGGAATTTTTGTTATAAAACTAGGCTTAACTCCTTAAAATGCATAGGCCAGTAGTGACATTCTGTTTCAAAACGTTCAGTTACATGACTAAGTTTCATTCCCAGTGTGCTGGTCCTCAAGGGGTTAATGTAATTTTTCTCATTATGTGATGGGAATACATGATCACTTTATAAAATGTATAATACTAATAAATAAACATTTGCAATAACAAATTTTACAAAATGCAATAATTCTTACAAAGTAGTACAATTTAGTATGATGTTCAATTGATGCATGAATCAAAAAAGGTTGGAAATACTGCTCTAGTACACTAAATTTTAAGTACACATCATACAAAGGACAGAATATTTCATCATTTTTTCTTATAAAGCAGAATGCATACTATACAAGAGTAAAAATGTATCCAAAACTAGGAAATAAATACAGTTGAACTTTGATAACTCAAAGTCCCAGGGGACCTCCAAAAATATTTGACTTATCTGAAGTTCGAGTTATCGAAGTTACCTACCATTCCTCTCAACTGGTACTTAAGATGGGTCGACATAGTTGAAATAGTTTGATATGTGCTATAATACTATAGTTGTACGCATTTCAATTTTTAATAGCCTATGTGAATAACAAGAGAAGAATGGGTTCAAAAGTTTTATTAAAACTCAAGAAATTTGTCCTCATTACATATTAATTTGTATACATGCCATGTAAATCTGATTTGAAAAGGGCAATTATTTTTAAGGTTGTTGGCATTTACAAAGTCATCTATTTTTTGAACACGAATAGAGTTAAATAGGGTGTTGTCTATAACTTTGGTGGTCTCCAGGTATTGTTGTAAGATGTGAATAGCGTCCTGAGCTTTTTCGAAGGTCACGAGTGGACTGGCATTCGAAGTTTTGAACAGAATTGTGTTTTTCACCAGGGAAATCTATCACAAAAACTTTGACTAAGAAGATGTTAACTTCGAGTTATCGAGACAGTTTTTTTTAAAGAAAAGTATAGACATGATTCGGGACTTGATTAAAAGTTCGAGTTAGCGGATCATTTGACTTACAGAAAGTTGAGTTATTGAAGTTCAACTCTAATTGAAAAATGGGTAGAAAGTTTTTTACCTGCTGAAGTCCTCCATCATTACTTTTACATCCTTGAACAAATGGAATATGGAGAGTCCATAATGCCAAAAGAAATTGGCTATTGTGAAAATATACCACTCACTCTCTTTAAACACAAACTTTTCTCCACTGTAAATTCCGAGAGTACTCGATTGAGGTTGCCGCATACCTAATTCTAATAAAAAAATTTTAAAACACATTTTAAAATATTGTTTACATATATGAAACAGTAATGTATTTTAAAGAACAGAATTATCAGGTATATCAGTTAAATTTGAATAATAAAAATAAAGATAACAATAAATAATAATAAAATAAAATTTTTAAAATTTACAGTATAACATCCATTATTCAAATTCTAAATATCCAGACTGCTTTGAAAGTAGAAAATTAAATGAGGAAAAAAAAAATAAAAGAAAGAGAAATCTGTAGGGCTGTAACTAGGTCCTTTAGTGCCCGTGGCAAAAAGAAATAAAAAAAAAATCTGCGCCCTTACCACTTAATATAATGAGAAAATATATAAATGTTTTTTTCTATATCATATACTTAGACTGAACTCCAAGAATTTTGTTATTAAAATGTTCCTAGTATGTTAATTTTAAATCTTTTTTCTATATTTATTTTATTATAATACTTAAAAATATTTTCGAACACTCTAGGGGTACTACTTTGCTGATAAACTAAATAGTTTATTTCAGGACAATATTTCTTTCATTTGTACATTGAATTTTCCTAAATGGATGATTTTCTAAATTTAAATTGAGTTTTAAAAATTTTAATAAACTCAAAATTTAAAATGAATACCCAGATTTATATAACGGCATATTAAAAGTGTTTGGTAAACATTTTTTAACCCTTTCGTGCCTACTGTCACAAATACAAGCCAACAAGAAACGCACTCACTTCTTGGACGACACACTGGCGTGCCAGAGTGTTTTCTCGTTCACCCCCGACCGTCACATATGTGTGCCAGTGTTGTGGAACATTTTAAAAACTATAAGTTTTGACACAAGATGATATTGTATGTCCATATGAATTTAGATACATGTCGATTTGACCTTGTACTCAACAGGAGAGTAGTATGATATACATACAAGTGGTTTTTGATTATATAAACATGAGGGAAAAGGAATGTTTCCGATTGACATGTTTTATGACGGCTCTTTAAATTCCCACGTGGTGTTTGTTCATGTAAGCAGGGGAGTTTTATTTTTGCTAAAGTGTTGTGTATTTCAGTTTGCAGTTCAGTTTTTAGTACAGAATTAGATCTGACACACTTGATTTTTTTTTTCTCTTTTTATTGTTAGATTTTCGAAGTGTCGAAAGTGTTTAACTGAGCTTGAAATAGCTGAAATGACGCAAAATATTTCAGATTTTGATTCTGAAACAGATTAGGATATTAGTAATAGTGACACTATAATATATTCTGATTGTTCTTTATATTCATAATGGATCTAGTGATTTTAATGATGAGGAGGACATTTCTGACAAAGATGATGGCGATGCTTCGTTTTTTCACATTCCAGAAAAATCCTCCAAAATGGCAAATGTGTTACTACGAGTGCAAGGACTGTCACGTAGGAGTGTTTGTAGATCCCTGTTTTTAAAATTTTTCATACAAAAAAATTTTAAATAACATAGTATTCAGTTTTGCAATGTTAAAAGTCATTAAATACTAAGTAAAAAATAAAAAAAAAAGTAAAGTATAAAATATATATTTAAATAAGAAATAGCTTAAGTAAATAAAGTATCTATAAACATATATAAATCCAATTCTGTTTAAATACTTTATGCAGCATTATTAAATAATGTGTTGCTACTTCCTTAATTTCATGAATTTAGGCTTAATAGCAAAAAACCCTCCCGCCCAGGATACTCGCGAAAGTGACTGCCAGCCTCAGAGAAAAGCGCTCATTTGCACTTCCTATCCGAAAGGGTTAAGAATGTGTAATAAGTTTAGTCTTTAGGAGCCTTTTAAAAATTAAGAAAATTCATAAAACAGTAGTTTTTAAACACATTGGATTTTAAAAATAAAATCCGATTCTATAATAAAAAAAATATTTTTTAACTTTTCCCTATTTCTACTTGGGGCGAATTGTCTTCTTTTGGACCCCATATTCCTCCTGATGTGGTGCCCCTATAACTGATGTGACCATGACAAATTGTCACCTTTGCCACGCCCTAGTTATGGCTCTGGAAATTTGCAAACAAACACTGATCAAGCATATGCAAGATTTGACTGCAACAAAATGAGTAAACAGAAATAGAATTGATTATCACTGATAAGTTCATGAAATAACATTTTAATACAATATAAAAAATGTATATAACGTAGTTCTTGTAATTATATTAATGCAGTATATACTAGCAATGAACAAAGAGAGTTGCATTTTGGTTGTATATATATTATGAAGAGGTATATCACATTTAGACTGTGTTAAATACATAAATTTATTTTTAATTCAATTAAAATGGTACACAAGTCTTAAGTGCTTCATAAAGTACACAGAATAATTGTTTCAAAATTTTATCAATAAAGTTTAAGATATCCGTCTACATTTGGAGGACTTTTTTCTTTAAACATAGAAACCAGTTCATTTTTTTTTATATTTTTATATTTATTTTTTATATTATCATAGAGAATTGCACTTAAAAAAATTATTCCTGTAGACATTTTTATAAAATTTCTAATAAATGAAAAAAATTTAGTAAAAAAAAAAATCTGGGTTTTTTCAAAAGTCTAATTTTTTAATAAATTAAATTATCTCAATACTTTTTGATGCAACACATTTCTTATACACTGGACTAGTGAATCACCTAAAATCTTTGAATAATTTACATTTGGTAAAAAAATTTCTGTCCTTCAAAATCATACAAATTGAATTTTTAACGAATTTTCATTACCTTTATATCTAACTATGAGTGTAACATCATTAAAAATTACCCAAATTTAAAGCTTTTAGGTCATTCACTACTAAATACTATCAAAAGCATTCATAATAGTTTTCAACAAAATATTTTAAGAACTTTTTGAGAAATCCCATTTCAAGTTTCAACATTTTATTAAAAATGCTGTTCTGAGAAAAATGCATGTGAAGTTTATGAAAGTAACTTTAACTATTAAAAAATTAAAATACATGTTTAAAATTCCCCACATTTTCTTGCTTCAAAACTTTCTAATTGTTAAGTTGCTAATTATTACAAATACTAGAAAAATGTGTAAACTAATCTTCATGAAAATTTAAAAAGTTTTGTCCAAAAAATGTTTTAAAAGGCTTTAAATTCACAACTTCCGGTTCCAAAGTCACTACTTCCGTTTAGTTTTGACGGCTATCACTGATGTTTAAACAGCTGTCACTTTTCTTTAAAATGCCATAGAGACAAAACAAAACGTTTTCAACATAGACAGATACCTTAAATAAAGACAACTATTAAGCTTTTGTTAACAAATGTGGCAAGGACCTTCTATTGGGCATTGCCTGTACTTTCATTCCCTTTTTTTTTTGGCAAAATATAATGTTTTGAACGTAGATGGATATTTTAAATGGAGATAATTACAAAGACATAATAACTCAATTAGCCCTGTCATATCAATTCAAAATCAATACTTTAGAAAGTTAATAGAATAAAAAAAAAAATATACCCAGAAGTTTTGAGAACTGAACCATATACTGGTTACGAGGATGAATAATTGATCCACCAGCTTCATATTTATAGCCATCTACATCCATTAACTTCAGTCTACCCCCTACTTCATCCCTCTCAAATAATGATACATCAGCTCTGTAATTAAATAGCTCATTCAGGAAGTAGGCACAAGATGTTCCTCCAATACCACCACCAATGATAGCTGAAAAAAAAGAAAAGAATTTTAGTCCATATTAAACTAAATAATTTTGATTTAAATCTTTAGAACAGAAATTTTTAACTGTTATCATTTCATGGGTTTTCATAGTAGTATTTAGGGGTTTTATATTAAACTATCATATAACCCGTCATGTGACAGAATCAGTAAAATTTTTAATTTTTCAGAATTGTAAAGTACCCTATGAGTCAGGTAAAAAAATGGTTTGTTTTTTGGCCGAGAATTATCTGGTACATGCTGAATAATTTGTTTATCTTCATACTGCTCTAAAGTCTCCCGATACTATGAATGCAGTTTAGAATCATGTTGAATTCATTTAGAAAGATAATTCAAAGTTTTCTTAGCTACGTTGAAATTATTGTTAAGTTCTTCCCAATTTTTTTGCTACAGTAATTAATGGAAGTAAAGGAAAGAAACTATCATTTCTGCTACACCCTGGAGGTTGATAGAATTTGTTGTTAATACTGGTGATATAATTTTCGTTGCAACAAAAAATAATCGACGATTCAATTTAAAATTATCCCATATGTACCTAATCTATTATTTAAGGCAACTATAAAAGATAATTATTTACGTAATATCTAAGTTCAGTGATAAAACGTACAAAAATAATGCAGATGATATTTAAATGTTTTAAGATAAGAAATAAATAAATGAAATGTTTAAATGAATGATGTCATAAAGCTAGAAAAAAATGTAATTTTTACCTATTTATTATGTGATAAATTCATAAATTTAATCACTTGTTCTTAAAAGGGGAAAATAGGGCTTCAAATAATGGCATTAAACGCTTGAAAATGGGGGGAGTGGATTTCGAACATTGTTAACCCTAACACATCAAGAATCCAATATGGATGCCTCTATCCATTCCAGGTCCAACCGCTTCATCAATTCAAGGACAGACGGATAGATAACTTAGGCTATTATTATATAGGAGATTAATTCATTTCATGCAAATATACAGGTATATTAAGATCTGTAGCAAAAAATTAATTATATATTTTTATAAGTGTCGCCTCTCATTTTTTCCCTTTAAAGGTACAGTCAAACTTTGATAACTCAAAGTCCCAGAGGACCCCCAAAAATATTCGACTTATCCGAAGTTCGAGTTATCGAAATTACCTACCATTCCTCTCAACTGGCAATCAAGATGGGTCGACATGGTTGAAATGGTTTGATATGTACCATAATACTATAATTGTATGCATTTAAATTTTTAAATAGCCTATGTAAACAACAAGAGAAAAATGGGTCCAAAAGGTTTATTAAATCTGAAGAAATTTGGCCTCATTACATATTAATTAGTATACATACCATGCAAATCTCATTTGAAAAAAGCAGTTATTTTTAAGGTTGTTGGCATCCACAAAGTCACTAATTTTTAAACACAGTTGAATAGGGTGTTGTCTGTACTTTCAGCGGTCTCCAGATATTGTTGTAAGATGTGAAGAACATCCTATGATTGCTCGTGACCTTCGAAGTTTTTTGAAGGTCTCGAGTGGACTGGCATTCGAAGATTTGAACTGAATTGTGCTTTTTACCGGGGAAATCTATCACAAAATCTTCGACTTAGATGTTCACTTCGAGTTATTGAGACAGTTTTTTTAAAGAAAAGTATAGAAATGATTCAGGACTTGATTAAAAGTTCGAGTTAGCAGATTATTCGACTTATAGGAAGTCGAGTTATTGAAGTTTGACTGTAGTATGTAATGGGTAAAATTTTTTAATAAATTATTTAGTAATAACACATGAAAATTTCAGGCAAAGCCACTCTTGTTGCTTTTTTTCATGATACTTGGACAAACCAAGCACGATTGAGCCTGCAGGATCTCATATTAAGGTGAAGGAGTGTGTCTTTTGTTTTAATGAGCACCATTAAGGTGAAGAAACAACTTCACTCAAGTAGGTCCTCGTCATTTTGAAGCAGGGACCAAGCATAAGACCCATAGATTTGGCCTGCCACCCCCAGAGATATTACTTGAGAACTTGGAGCACGTGACCATGAACCTATTTTACGTGCTCCAGTCACCTTTAACGAACACAGCAGATTTTAGGCTGGCTTGGGTTCCGAAAATGCAATCTCTCAGTTACGAAATCATTGCCATTGTCGACTGATCCATACCGTGGCTCTAAAGTCATTCTTTCACCTCAGCAGTGCTCATCAAAATGAAAGACAAACCCCATTTTGAGGTTTAGTCAGTTTTCAGTACTTGTTGTTTCTCGCTCAAGTGAAGCTGCACTTTACCCTTAGGATTAATTAATCTCATATTGTGGCAGGGTCTATTGGATCTTTTGTAGGGTTGCATCATGTTGCTTTTGTTACATCAGGGGGGTGAGTAACAAAAGCAACATGAAAATTGGAGTAAATTGGCTAAATTTCTTAAATTTTGCACTAAGCTATTTTGAGTTTAAAAAAAATACTTAGAAAATAGTGTGTAGAACTGCTTAGCTAAAAAAACAAGTTTTAATAGCATTAAATTGTAATAGTAAATAGTTCAATAAATTATTGAATAATCACTGCTTTGAGCAAGATCGAAAATGGTTCTTATAGTCTGTAAATAGGTCTTGCTTTTTTTTGTTTATCATATTTTGTATTCTTCTATACATTTACTATCTATTTCTTTAATATCATTGACAATTGTAATGTTTCTGATCAATGCATAATGCAGAAATAATGTCTAAGTAGTTATGGGTCCAGTAGTTATGCAAATCAATGATGTGTAAGTGCTAAATGCTAAAAAAAAAAAAAAAAAAGGAAAGCATACAATTTTTTAAGAACAGTACATTTCTCATCATTACAACATTTTATTGGAATGCTGTGAAAACCATATGCTATTCACAATACCTATTTCTTTTTTTCTGAACATTTAGCACTTATACATTACTCATTTGCAAATTTACACAACATACCCATAATTACTTAGAGAGTATTTCTGCAGTACAATACTCAGACGATGGCCAAATGACAGAGTACTTCTTTTTGGTACCAGAATCGATGGGTTTGAATCCTGCTTCTGGCATGGAATTTGTATTAAAATAGAATCAATGCCTGGTAAGTAGATGGTTGCCTCAGATGAAAGAATAAAAAACCAATAGTTAATACTGCTCTTTTTTCTTTTATTTACCATATTTTGCATTTTGCCATCTACTACCAATGGTAAAGAGGTTGTAACAGTATTTTATACTTGTTCTAAAAATGAACAAAGATTAAAAATCCCCTCTCACACACAAATATATATATGTATATATACCAAATATGCAATAACCGGTCAAATGACCAGCAATGTATATGTAAAAAATGCAATGGGTAATGAAGTAAAAATTCTTATTCTTTGTGTTTGTGATACATAAAAAATCGACAATATATAATTTTGTTCAATTATAATAAAGTTTTTTTGTTAACAATTATTTCCTTCCTAATGTCTATATTTCATAATTCAATCAGGAAATAAAGTCCAATCATTTGATTGGCTATGGAACAAATAGGTATTATTAAGTGTTGGTATGTTTAGTGATATATATATATATATACATTGAAACTTCTCCAAGCAGCCCCCCCTGTATAGCGGCCATCCTTCTAAACGGCCAATTTTTCATGGCATGGATTTTATGAGTCATAGACCTAATGGTAAAATAACGTATCAGTAGCCACCAAGTGGGATTGCCCCATTCCTCTTTTGGGAAATTCTACTCACTCCATGCTTTAATGTTGAGCAAAAAAACTCAAGGTCAGGTTTATGGTCAGATATAAGACAAAGGCTTGTCTTTCCCCCCCTATTTTGACCTTTTTGTCAAAAGGTCCCCCCCCCTTTCTAAGAAAGATTAAATCTGTTATCTCTTTTGTATTCTCCCCACACTCTTCTGCTAGGGAATCCCTATTGCACCATCCAAAGAAACTAAGGGAGGAACTGGACAATCAAGCACTGAAGGTATCCTAGGGCCTTTGTTTGGAATTCCAATCGGTAAAGTTAAGGAAGAATTGCACCTCTGTCAACAAAAATGTCATTCATGCCAGTTTCATTTCATTCGTTGGTAAGTGATCTGAGTTGAAACAATGCCGAAATGCGTTTTTCTAAATTTTGAGCAGAGAATTGAAGTTCTGCCTGAATATGAGAATGGCAAATTGGCAAGAAAGTTAGCTGAATTATTTAACTGCAGAAGAACGGAAATCAGCAAAGTCATTAAAGAAAAGAATTTGATTTTGAAGGAGTACGAAGACTGCAGAAGAAACAGAAACAATTTGTAGCCTTTAAAAAAAAAAAAATTGTAAAGAAGCATGAAATAAAGTACTATTTTCTCTTTAGATAAATTTTAAATTTCATTTATGTAAGGAATATATGTCAGACTTGTTTATATTATGCATTATAGTAATTATCTTATAATAGTAAATAAAACCCTTCAGAGCAGCCAACCCTGGCCAAATATTCTTAATAGGGAGGGGTGGCCGCTCAGAGAGGTTTCACTGTATGTATATATTATGAATTTGAAAGTTTTAAAATTAATTCATTATAACTAGAAAAATAAGGTGAATGGTATAATTCTTGCAGGGAATAACAGCTTAAGTAACAGTTTCAATTGAAATTGTTCCCAAACATGGATTGCAACCTATTAGTAAGTAATGAGCTGATTTTTGGTAAGATGTGACTAAACCTTGATTGATATGTATCATTTTATAATTTCCAGAAATGTGATGCTTTTAAAATCTTCATCAAACAAAATAGTAGTAACATGACAAAAAAAGTAGTATGTGTTATTGTTATGTTCTTTTCTTTCTGGTTAAATATCTCTGAAATAATTCAATATGTTGAGAATGCAGGGGGTTTCTGTAGATTTGGTTTTTAAATTTGTTAAAGTTGTTTTATAGCTTATGAACATTTGACTCGGATGATGATTTTAATAAAAAATATACAAAGTGTGTATTTGTATAGGAAAATTGCTACTAATTAAATTTTAGATCATTTATAAATTATCCTGCAATAAAAAAGGGTACTTACGTATTATCGCAACCAGGTTGGCGTGATTTGTAAGTTTGAGTAAGAAAGTATGAATAGAAAGAAAATGTACATTTATTAATTACAGATAATTTTTAATACAGCTTTTTACATTATTTTGTTTTAAAATATAAAATAGCATTTTATGAGAATTTTTACAAGTACGTTCGTTTGGTATAATTCCATATCCCTGTAACAATTCAACAGCATCTTTTTCACTCGCAGGCAGATCCCAAATACCCATAGTTAAAGTATTTCACGGCATTCAATCTAACCAGTAAGCAAAATAATTTTTTTACGAAAAACCATGTATAACACGTAGGGTTGCCGTAAGTAGGGTTGCAAAATTTGGTGATTTATGCGAATTTTGGCCTGGTTGCGTTAATACGTAAGTACCTAAAAAAGTACTTAGATTTGAAAATATTTTACTGAAAGTTTTTTTAAAAATATATTTTTCACTAAGAATCTTATTACACATTTGACAACTTTATAAAAATACAGAAAGTTCAATATAAAACAAATATTAAAATAAATTTCTTTGTGAAAATTTCATACAATAAACAGACTAATCTGTAGAACTAATCAAATATTTATATTATTAAACATTTATGTTTAAAAAAAATTTAACAGCGAGGGAGCTTTTAACCTTTTCTTGTCATAAATAAATATATACATAAAATCTATATGAAAACACCTATATGCATGTAATTTTTTTTTAATATACTAACACAGTATTAAATGTTTCATTGAAAGCAATAATTTATAATTTTTGTGATAATTTACTTAAACATATAGTTGCATAAAAAAAGTATTTATATGAGTTTTGACTATTTTATCAAAGCCAATTTATCATTTAAAATAGATAATTAATATTAATTACTGAAATACTTTTTTTAATACTTTATTTTATTAACTTTAAAATATAATTTTTCCCCTATTGTTACACTACATTTTCCCTTTAATACAGCAAAGGTTCAAAATAATATTCCAAAAGCATTTTAATAAACACTTTAGAATAAAACGAAAGCTGTAAAATCAGTAGAAAAATAAATTATGACACAAGGAATTTTGTATATTAAAACATGTAAAAGATTACAATATTATGTGATGTAGTAATTATATTCAAATATTTCTCTAAACACAATTAAAGTAATTACATTTCTACTATCGTCAAGATCACTTTCAATTTTAAATGCAACAAGTGCTCCCTGCCGTTTATTTTCTTTTATTCCCAATGTTTAAAATTTAATCTCAATGAAGAATTTCTTGTGTTCTTAAAATTTTCATGAATAACTATGTAAAATGTATGACAAAGTGGCAAATTATGAAACAACAGGGGTAAATTTTAGAAGAGTAGCAGTTATCTATTCCGAAATCTTTTCTTAAAATGTTATGACAGTTGTTATAAAAAGAAATCTAAGTAATTTACCACACATACCAATTTTTGGTGGTGCTTCAGAGGAAATAAAATGAGGAAATAAAGCAGAAAACAACAAAAAAGTAGAGACTAGCATGGTTTACACCTTCTCTCAAAATCTGAGATCACGGGAAAATTGATAGTGTTTAATCAGTCACTTATCATAAGGTACACTATCAAGCTATCAAAATAAATTATAATTTTTTATCGATTTAAAATTTATTTAAATTGAATTGTAGAGTGGATTTAAAAATACTTTATTCCTTTTAAAATAATAAATGTTATTATATTTCGCTCGAATAACACCATATATCATTGTAATGTTCTTGCTACTATTATTATGCTACTATTATCATTACCAACGATTGTGATTACGGTCTGTGATTTTTTCACGTGCCATTTATAAACCATTGAGGCATCAAATATCCTATGATATATTGACAAAGGTTTAGATACGCATATAAATAAACGAGTTTTATTTTAGTACTCAAATTTAGTAAAATATATATAAAGTGATTTCACGCAGTAGGGCAAATTCTCAAATTGTGACAATTCTGGCTAGTTTCAAACGGAAGGGCAGTTTATTGTATGGCTGTTGTAAACATGAAAATGAATGGGATGGGCATCATAATGCCCTTCCCATTCATTTTCATGTACTACTATATATAGTACTATATATAGTAGTTTCATTACTATATATAGTAGTTCGTGACGTTGCGACAAATTGCCTTATTTCCAACGGTTATATGTGTAATGTTCTTTAAATGTATAGTTACAATATGGCGATTTCACGCAGTAGGGCAAATTCTCAAATTATGACAATTCTGGCTTTAGTTTCAAATGGAAGGGCAGTTTATTGTTTGTCTATTGGCTATTGTAAACATGAAAATGAATAGGAAGGATATATAGTAGTTCGTGACGTTGCGACAAATTGCCTTATTGTGATTCATTTAAACCGCATAGTTCAAGAAAATGCTTCGCTTATACTATGTATGTATGTATGTGTGTACGTGTATAAACAGAAGAATTAAAAAAAAAGCTTCACTAATATATTTAAATCCAGAAAAATCTATGAAGAGACAGAGACGACTCACGTATTTTGAAAACACCTTCTTCATTTCTGAAGCTGGCCAGCTCACAAATTTATTATATAGCAAAAGATACAAAAGAAAAGGGTGGGGTTCTCACGGTAGTTAGATTTATAGACCTGGAAAGTGACACTGCTGCACATTTATCTTTCAGTGTATTTAATGCATGTGTGAAATTAACAGAAGAAATCAGTAATTCATTCATCTTCCTGCGTTATCTTTATATTTTGAATAAAAATTAAATTCAAAGTTTGTCCATACTGAGAAAAGCGAGGTTTGAAATAAATAATTGAACTCGTGATATTTTCTGTCATTACACACACATATATTCAAGTGCTTCAAAGAATAAAATATAAATTTCAAATATCAGATAAATTTTACCTCACCATAAATAACAAAACAAAAACAACAGAACAAAAAAAGATAAAAAAAATTAACACATACCAACCCTGACTGGCTCATCAGGTGATTTGTCAGAAAATCACCAAAAGACGGAATATAAGCGAACTTCTTCTTCCTTATCACTACAGCCGGCTGTCTGTACCAAGGCAGTCTCAGTTAGCTTACACTAACTTGTGCTGTTGACTCCCAAGTTCTTCTACAACTTTTCCACTCTATCAATATAATTCTTTCTTAGAACTTAGTACACGAAAATTCCTCGATTATGAAGTTCCTAATATTGTGTACTTACAATTTCTAAGGTATTTCATTAATTTATCTAGATATTGACTCGTTGCGATGGGTAATTTTTGCTGCCAAGCTAAATTTATTGCTATGTTAATTTTTGTTGCCGAAGTCATTAAAATGGCTAAGTTCGCTATTGTTTTGGTGACATTTAGATTCTTGTACCTTTCAGAAATTTCCCTTGCCTTTATCCTCCGAGTGGAACACATCGAGGAAAAAAAGTCTCCAAAAAATACGCTAAAGTTTTATTGTGTCAGTGACCAAAGTGTTTTACGATTTTTTACTTCAGCCTTTGTCGACTGGATTGAAATACGGGAAACCCACCCTCGTTATTGTCCCTTTACTTCCGGTTATAAATAGATATATAAATGAGACATTATAGACTGTTAATTTTTAATGCACATAAAGCTCGTCAAGATCATCCCATAAGAAATAATGGATTCTAAAAGTACGAATAATAATATCTTTTAAGAGAAATATTTATATTTTTTTACGAAAGTCATCCAAGATATTAAAGTGGTGCAATTAGAGATACATCTGTTACCGCAAACGAAATTCTTCGAAATAGAGATTGACAAAGCCATGAGAAGCTATCAGCGTCTTTGTGCCTCAGGGAGTAGGGGTGCATCCCTCAATAAATGTCAGTCAAAGAGGGGTGCAGTTCCTAAACAATCGACCTGAACCTCCTACCTCAAAACTCCATGAGGGAAAGCACTGGTGGAAATGTACAATACATCCATTTTCGGAACGTTTTTGGAGGTCGAAAATTGTACGTGACAACCGTCGGAATTGTACGTGCGAACCGCTTAGAAGGTTAAAGGTTATTTGGCCCTAAGTGAGTTCAGACTTGTTAGCTCAGTTCATTTTTTTTCTGGGCGTAAATTTTCACCTTAACATCCACCGTGTTGTTATTATCAATAGAAGAAAAGGAGCTGATAGTACTTCGTAACCTTATTGACGACACTGATTGCAGAAAATCCCAAACGCTGCCGGAGCCAACGAGTCTAACTAGCCTCAAAATTAACAATACAATTATAATTAATAAATAAAAGATTCTAAAAAATTAGGAAAATAATAAAACAATGCTTACCTGTATAAATGTTGCCTATATTTCACATGATCTCGATTAAAAATTAGAATAAAAAATCTTTTTAATCTTTTTCTTGATTTTGATCTTATTCCTGTCGCCAAACAAATTCAGATAAGTATGATTCGAGATGATGTTGCCCATTGTCTCTTATTCCTCCATTTGATGGAGTATTCCTATATTCCTCCCATGTTCGCATTCTATCATTTGTGCTTGCCATATCAACGAGCGTTTAAAAAAGACCCCTATATGTTTAATTTTTATTTGGTGGACCACCAATTATATGAATTTAATATAAATAAGGCAGTAAATATAATTATAGAATAATTCCGCGATTATGGAGTTCCGTAGTTCGAGACTAATTAAGAATTGGGTTCCCCTTGGTAAATTTGGCGAAAATATTGGCGATATTTACTAAAACACAAAGGTAATCCATCCAAACATTCTATTTCTTGCTTTTTCTGGCGACTTTAATGAATGCTCATTGCACCATCGTAATGCAATTATATACTCTTACTTAATTAAAGAAAACGACTGGAAAACCGGACATTCATGTTTATTGGCAATGAATCCCTTAACAGTTTACAAACGCAACAGCTCCAAATGATTAAAAATCAGCCGTAGTGAACCATTAATGGTTTGTTATATCTAATTTTTTTAAGCATTGCGCACTTTTAATGCATAAAAAAAAGAGTTATCCAAGGAGAGTTGGATGCAAATACCATATGAATTATAATATAGATACAGATTGTTTGGACACGGTGAGATCGGGAGAAAATGCTAGGCGACCATACTAAAACCATTATCGCCAAGTTGGCGGGGAACCCTGTTCTTTAGTCAAGCTCTGTATGCCTAATATTGTTTACATAGGATTTCTATGGTATTTCTCCAAATTGCCAAGATATTGGCTAGTTGCGATGTTTTTTTTTATTTCTAATGGCAAGGCAGGTTACAATTATAAAAATAACAATTGTGGAACAACTGTACAAGTAACAAAAGTAACATTGACCGAAGTCATTGCCTCAGGCGTTCTCTGGCTCTCCAATACAGGGTAGTCTCGGAGTCGGAAGAACCGCGAAGTATCGACGCAGATGACCTCTATTTAAAGGTTCTCTAAGGTCACATAAAGAACAAAGAGGGGAGTCAAAAATGCCGATTCTATGGAGATGTTCACTTAGGCAGTCATGTCCTGTCACTAACCGGAACAAAGCTACTGCTTCACGTCGAGGACGATCGGGAATGTTGGCGAGGTCTTCAGTTTTAACACGATCTTGCATTTGGGATTCGAATTACGTTGCGATGTTGATGGCAACTAATTTTTGTTGCCACTATCACCAAAATTGCCAAGTTCGCACGGTAAAAATTTTTCACGGACCACCGTTTGGTGACTGCTGCTCTGGTTGAAATGGTACACGTTCTATTGTGTAGTATACTGTGTTTCTATTTTAGACGAAGATTGTTCCTGATTAGTAATACCAATTTATTTTACTATTTATTTAGAAATTACAGTAAATTTCTATCGTAATTTGCCTACAAAGGCCTATTTAATCCGTGAACTTGTACAACAATAAAATAACCGCTAAACATTACTCTTCATCGATTACATGGGTTTGGTTTGGTTTTGGAGTGCTACGGTCTACTTTTTGCAACACGAAGGCTAATGAGACCGGGACCTACTGCTTAAAGCCGATTCCGAACGGCTACGAACATCCATGCCATAGTGGGATTCCAACCCACGAACTCCGGTTCCGAAGGCCAGCACCCTAACAACTCGGCCATCACTCGGCTCGATTACATGGGATATAGGCAATATTTTTTAGTTGCCAGGGCAAAGCAACTTTAATGCAGTCATGTCATGGAAGTAATTCACTGGAATTCTAAAACCAGACAGATATTTATCAAAATCGAAGAAATGCCGGACAAGTCAAACATAAGCAAGAGACAAATATGCATCTGTTGATTCGTGAAAATACTGTCATGGGTTCAGTCAGTGAATAATCACGTGGTTAAATACTCATGAGAGAGGGCAGGGGAGCTTAATCTAGTTATACTGTTGCCTGTAAAAATAACAGTAGCGGCGAGTATAGAAACAATGGCATAAAGATTGCAAAGATTTGCTGGAATTGGCAAGTTTCCTAAAAGAAGTAAGAAAGTCCAACGCAGCAATTATTAATTTATACTTTAGTTTTCGGAAGCGGAGAAGGAATGAATCACGACCTTGGTTTTCATTTGGAGAGCTGAGAAAGTAAAGATTGGAAAAACAGAATGGAAATTAGAAGAATTGTGAAGATCTTTGAAGCAATAATTTTTGTTATATTATACATAAATCTCTATATATGTGTATATATATATACATATCTATATGTGCGTATGTGTGTAATATATCAAAATTATAACCTTTAAAATAGATATCCAAAATTCTCCTTTGTCCACTCCTCATTTTTTAATACCTAATTATAAAATATCTAGCTATAAAATGTGAGATAAAGGAGTGTTCTTTAACTTAAATTCTATTTCATTTGTCTCTCAAAACTGACGCTGGAATAGATGCTCATTTTCTGTCTACTGGCCATATTTTAAAGTTGCCCCAATAAAAATGGCATCGCTTCTACAATAATTAAATTGCTGCATTCTTTGATTTTCGAGCTAGATTAAATAATCAATGTTCACTTTTGGTGTGTGCATGCACGCACTGCACACCTAGCTCGGACCCTGTATATTACACACACACACACACACACACATATATATATATATATATATATATATATATATATATATATAGTATTATCATTTTCCGTTCCGATTCTATCTTTCCGCCATTCCCTTCTAGCAACGCCAGCGAATGTTCTCGAATGTTCCTCCTGTGGATTCCTTTCGGTTGCATAGCTAAAAATTGATTCTGAAGCTTAAGTTACGTTATCCACGTGCTTGTAAGTGATTGCTAATTGGCTGGTACAAACAACTATTAAAACAGATGTACAGTGTTTGCGAACAGTTTCGTTCGTAAGAATAAACTACGATAGTTGATCTAAAAAATTCCATTTGTCTTTATTTCTTTGTCATTCTCGTCTACTCAGCTAGTTTATAGGACGGAAATATCTGCTCGGAACTTCCGACGCATGCGCAGAAATGTGTGTGATCCGTCAAAGAAAAAGAAAGGAAGTCGAGGATCATAGCAACAAATATCTTTATTGTAATAGTAAGTCTATCTATATATAGAGGAACAAAGTACCATGTTGTTAGTCATAAATACACATGCACACGCTAATTATATACGTATAGAGTTCTCGCGTTGATATAAAAGTATAAAAAAAGAGAGAGGAAACAAAAAGCGTGATCGTGTCTTGTTGAGTTGTGTCACACCTGGAGCATCTGGAGCTGCGACTTGAGCAGCATCTCGGCGTTCAGGGCCGAGGTGGAGGCGCTGAAGGTGTAGTGGTTGCTGCAGAACTCCCGGATGCGGTCGCAGGCCTCCATCAACATCTCTTCCGGGACGGTCAACACGATGCGGAAGTAGTTCGGGAAATCGAAACACTGCAAAGGACAACAAAGGTTAAACGGATGGGCTCGGCACACAGATATCTTACTGCTATGCCCACAAAATATTTATGCCAAACGAAACGTCGAGAAGGGTGTAGAATGAGTCATTTCCCAAATGTACTTCACCCAACTATAAAAAGGATGGGATGGGAGGAAGTGTTAACAGAAACTCTACCAGGGATGGACAAACTTTTATCGGGGTGGTCAAAAAATAAAAAGAAAAAACGAGCGAATATAATCTATAAAAGCCTCACCAACACTTTACCTAAAATCATTTGAAATATTGTTAAAAACTCTAACTTTGTTTTTTTAATATAGGCTATACAATATATACAGTTTTCAAATACAAAGTATTTTAGGAACAGCTTTGATATAGTACCCCATTTGTGATATTTTGTATTACCAACGTTTTCATCGCCTAAACAAACATCGTAAATTTGTATAAATTGCATAGGAATTTAAATTTTGTAATATATATATTGTTACGAATTTGTTAGTGAAACTTGTATTTAACATGTGACTCTATGGGAATCTCGCCAATTTGGCGAAATATCGGCTCGTTGGCGACAGTTTTAACCTTTTTTTTTTTAAATCGCCAAGTTCGTGGCCAAATGGCAATATTTGACAACTTCCGGTTCCGGGTCTATTCAATACCCAAATCCAGCAGTGAAGTTCGTAACAATTTATGAGTGTGTATTGTTTTGTAAACTAGGAGTCGTGACCCTGAGCCAAAATTCGCAAAGATTAAAGGCTTAAGAATCGGCGTGGCCACACATTAAGATAGTTCTGTTTGATGACACGTTCTTCTGTAAAGGAATTATTTAGAACGTTCGTAACAGGAAGGCTAATGTAGGGATGAACTCCATCGTGGCTTTAAAATTTGGCAACAATTGAAACATCAAGTCACTTTTAATAAACTGTACCTGATCTGCAATACAACATTACACGACGTGTTCGCAGCATTTCAACTGTTGAACATGCTATTTTACGATTT
>CM063499.1:92015318-92040318 GCA_032207245.1 Pardosa pseudoannulata | reverse complement strand
TGGCTTACAGATACGTAACCTTTGAGCTTTCTATCAATTTTAGAAGCCATTTTCAAAATAAATCTTATTTTCCATTCTAATCAAAGGGTAACAATAGCAGACGATTGTTCTGAAGTTGCCAAATTTTCATCTCAAAATGCAAAACCAGAAAATAAATTACAAATTCGTTTCCGTTAATTGTGAACGAATTTTTGTACACATAAAATTTAATTTCTTTGATAAAGAATTGAAAAAAAAAATGCATATAACTTTCTGTTATGCTCTGTGCTCAAACTGCCAATGACGCTAAAGCAATAAGTTAGAAATTTGACACTTTTTTTGAGACAGTGATCGCAGTATTTGGATAGCTGTTAGAAAAGAATTTTTCACGATAGCATCTTGCATCGACATGACAAGAGTAAATTTGTTTTATGGCCATATTCACCACGATTTTAATACTCAGATCTAACCGCGAATCAGCATTTTCGTATTCTTCAACGAGAATCCGCGGCTTTCAGCTCATTTTAATGTATGTTAATAATTTTTGGAAGCCACTGTACACTATGAAAGCAATGCAAAAAATAATAATAATTCAGCCTTATCTCTAATACAATATTTAAAAAAAAAATGAACAGCTTTAAAGAACAGATAACTTTTATTTTGCTCTACAAAATTGTTTATTTCATTTGGACTAATTAATATGTATATATTTTAAGATCGAAGCTCCTGAAATACCCAAGTCTCAAAAAGTGGATCAACATTGATAAAAATTTATTACATATAGGAGTTGCTTGAGAATCAGATTGATTTCTAAAATGATACATAACATATAAATATGTAACAAATCTATAAAATAGAACAAAAACAAATTTTTGTACATTGGTTTACAAATAATTTAATACAGGATTGGATATTCACTACATCGAATCAGAGAAAGTATTAAAGTCATAAATTGTTTTTTATTTACAATTATTAAAAAATAATAGTTTGAAGCTAAAGTCCTTATAAAAATGGTCATCGCTAAATAAATACAGTAGAACTTGATTATCGAAAGCAAATTGGGATTGCTAGTACGATGGATATTGAAAATCTTGGTTAATAGAAACAGAATTTTTACTATCATTGTTTATTCACGATACACAGTTGATAAAAATCACGATTCTTTTTAATAAAAAAGTTGGATTTTTTGATTTAAATCAGATTTTTTAAAATTTAAATAGAAATTTTGAAATTTAAATATATTTAAGTATAATATTTCATACAATCAAATTAAATAGTTCAAGTTAGATATCTAAATAAATTAATTCTTTTTTTATATATAATAAAAAATACATATAACTAAAATAAATATATACAAGAATAGTTCATAAATCAGTAGAAAATAATTACTTGCAATATAGGGTTTTTTGCTTGTTTTAATTATCTATATCATAATTTAAATAAAGGATGTTTCATGTTAATTTATACATTTTACTCCTTCAACCATAGAATTATTAGAAAAATGAGGGTAGACTAAGGGCTAACTTAACACAATAATTTTTATTTTTTATGAAAGTTTTACAACCAACTTTTTATTTTGTAACATTGGTTAAATGATTTGTAAATAAAAACAAGTTTAGCTGCTTTGTCATTTCAGAACTTCAGAATAATTCCCAGGTTCATAAAAATAAATAAAAGCAGGGGGGAATAATACTTATTATATTTTTGGGTGCATTTGTTTTTATTTTTTAGAGGCACTTAATATTTAAAAACTCAGGGCATTCTTTTCAAGGTATGATAATGAAATTTTTACTGTGCGAGTAATTTATTACGAAAGACGAAAACAACATTTGACAGAGATACGAAAGAGATAGGGGAGAAGAAATTAATAGCAGATAAGGTGCTATTTTAATAATATATGGACAGGCAGGGTGTAGCAGCCTCCTGAAACCATCTGGGAGCAAATCTGGGTTGTCAATATTTTTTTTTATAGTGCTTATTACTAACAGCTTTCTTTTAAAAATTGATTTGGCTGGCTTGGAGCACTATGGTCTACTTTCTGCAACACGAGGGCTAATGAGACCGGGACCTACTGCTTAAAGCCGATTCCGAACGGCTACGAACATCCATGCCACAATGGGACTCGAACCCACGAACTCCGGTTCCGAAGGTCAATGCCCTAACCATTTGACCATTATTCGGCTAAAAATTGATTTAAATCAATGATTAAAAAAAATCAACTGATTTAAATTGCTCAACCCTGTCACAATAAAAAAAATAAAGTACATATAAAGTCCATGCAAAATTATAAGTTAAGATCTTTATTAGTTTAGAAAATCAAACCGGAAAATACATCATAATTTTTTTTATGGTAAAAAAAGTATGTCTAGTATTACTGTGTAAAATGTATTTATAAACCCATATATGCATGTTTTATCTATAAATGCTTGTTGATGCAATATTAATTAATCTCTAAAACAATATGCCAATATATGTGTACATAATAAAGTTATGGCTACATAAGCAATTGTATAAATTTTTTTGATTTAAAAATACATTTAATTATCAAAATTACATTGTTCCCTTAAAGAGTAATTAAATTGCTACATAGAAATCAAATTAATAAATAAATGATTTTTAATTATAAAAGTCTATTTCGAATACCTTAACAATTTTGTACTGCCCTAACTGTCCCGATATGAAAAACCTCATAAATTCAAATAAATTCAGATCTTTAGAGTAAAAAAGGTAGTATAACTGAAAAAAATTTATAAAATAACAAATGTACAGAAGCATTTAAAAAATTAAAACAAATTTTTACTTACGTTACAGAATTAATAAATCAGATTATATATGTATTCCCTATTGTGTAAAATGTATTTATAAACCAATATATGCATGTTTTACCAACAAATTCTTGTCAATACAGCATTAATCAGTCTCTAAAACAGTATGGCAATATGTAAAAATCAGAAAATAATATAAAATCTTAACAACATTGGCTACTTACGACATAAACAGACCTGCAGGGGTGTACACAAGGGGGGGGGGTTAGGGGTTTAACCCCCCTTAAGCTCAGACAAATGGCAAAAATAAAAATTTTAGTAGAAATTATGCGAGCTATTATTTTTTAGAATTAGCACACTCCAAAGTTGAAGATATATATTTTTTTCTTCTAACAAAAATCTTCCTGAGTATTCTGGTTTAAGGAATAATGAAAGGGGGATTGTCTTAAAATACAAATAGTGCTTTATTACATACTTGAATTTCTTTTAGTAGTTTCAGAAAATTATTAACCATCCCCTCCCCCTTGAAAAAATTCTGCGTATGTGACTGCAGACCTGCCAATTCCAAAAGTTCAAAATCCTGCAATAATTTATCGGTCAATTTACTTAGTGACTTGTCAATCGATATAACAACTTTATACCATACTAATAAAAAAATTGTAGAAAAGGAAGCATAATCATATAGTATTCAATCTCTACATATGGTTATTTTTATTATTATTTGTAGGGAAATCTCAACTTACCCTAGTTATTCTTATGGTTCCTCGAAATTTAAACCTATCGAATTAGGCTTAACACCATCAGACATTTCATTTGCCGCTATTGATTCAAACGGTGTATCAAGGTAAAATGCTGGTTACCGTGGAACGGGCTACGTTCACGTGATCGACGATTAAGATAATTCCATAAGAAAAAAATTTGTTTAATATGAAATGATTAAAGCATACTAAACTAAAATTTAATAGTTAATTAGAAAAATTAAAAGAATTTTGAAATGGTCAATTTAATAATTTTTAACAGAAAAACAGCAAAAATGCAAAATTTAAATGATTAGCAGAGAATAAATTCCTAATAAATAACATAAGCAATATTTTAATTTTGAACTAAAACCATAACATCACTCTATTGGAAGATTATTATACTGTTTCACACATTACAATAAATTTTAAGAAAAAAACCTTCTTTAATGTGAAATGGTTGTATACTAAACTAAAATTTAATAGAAAGAAAAATTAAAAGAATTTTGAAATTGACAATTCTATAATTTTTAACAGAAAAACCGCAAAAATACAAAATTTGAATGATTAGCAGAGAATAAATTCCTAATAAATAATGTAAGAAATATTTCAATTTTAAACTAAAGAAATAAAATCACTCTACTGGAAGATTGATTATTCCTGATGATATATTGTTTCATATATTACAATAAATTTTAAGAAAAAAACTTATGTCTGAAGAGGAAAAAAATAAAGATGGTGAAGAAACACACAAAATTGTTCTCAACTATTTTTGACATTACAAATTTATTACCTCAAAAATTAATAGCTACTGTTCAAGCAGGGCAATAACGAGGCCAGGGATGGACAAACTTTTTCGGCCGAGGGCCAAAAATCGAAAGAAAATAAGTTTGGCGGGCCAAGTTAAATTTTTATAAAATTTTAAAAACAATATACAATTACCAAATGGTTTAAATACGTTAATGAGATGAATGAAATCACGATTTCTTTTTTAAAAGTTCTTTATACTGAGGTTCGAAGTGAGATGTACTGATTTTAAGGAACGATGCTAAATGCTCATCTGTCAGTCTACTTCTGAAATTATTCTTTCTAAGGTTCAAAGTTGAAAACACTTGTTCACATATAAGAAGCAAATATACCGCTGATCTTCTGGGCATGAGATAATAAATTTGGGATATAATATTTAAGCAAAGTAGAAAAGGAGATGGATATATAATGTATAAATATATATTTCTTTTAATTTGCCTCGGACTGGCAACTTAAAATTCTATCCGTGGGCCGGATGAAACTTTCCAGTGGGCCGTAGTTTGCCCATCCCTTAATTAGGGTGTGGCAAAGGTGGCATTTGCCATGGACACATGAGTTATAGCGGTACTGTACCATGAGGAAAATGGGATCCAAAAGAGGACAATTCGCCCAAAGTAGAAATTAAGAAAAGTTGAAAAAGGACTTTTTAAATTATAAAATCCAGTGTGCTTAATTTTTTTTAATGAACTTTTTAATTTTTTTAAAATGCTTTTAGAGATTAAATTTGTTATAGATTCTTATAAGATGTTTACCAAACACCCCTAATATGCTTTAATTTAAATCCAGGTATATATTTTAAATTTTTAATTTATTAAAGTTGTTAAAACTAAATTTAAATTTATAAATTCTCCAAAACTTTGGGAAAATACAACATCTAGAATTGAATTCGAATTAGGGTAGGGCGGCCCATAAGGACACCAGCACTGCAGCCTAAGGCCTACTGTACTGAAAACTCCCCATTCATTGGAACAAAATACAGCGTCTAAGTAAAAAAAAAATTCCCCACTTATAAACTATTCAATTTATCAACAAAATAATATCCCCCAAAATGTTACAAAATATTTATAATATCAATAAGGTAAAAATAGAAGAAAAAATTAAAAGTTAATATACTAGGAACATTTTAAGAAGTAACAAAATATTTTCAGTTCATTCTGAATATATGATATAGAAAAAAACATGTTTAAACATGTTTTATTAAAAGGTTTGGTTTGGAGCACTACAGTCTACTGTTTTGCAAAAGAGGGTTAATGAGACCGGGACCTACTGCTTAAAGCCGATTCCGAATGGCTACGAACATTCATGCCATAGTGGGATTCGAACCCACGAACTCCGGCAATGACAATCAGAGCCCTAACCAATCGGTCAGCGTTCAGCTGTTTTATTAAAAGAAACATTTTCTCCCTATATTCAGGGGTATGAATGCAGACCAATTTTTTGCCATGAGCACTAAAGGACCTAGTTTTAGCCATATCTTCAAGTAGCAGGCTACAAAGATGAAATGCAAAAAATATGTACTAATGGGTAAAAATTGATGGAATTTGAGTACAAATAACCATATTTTAGGTTATATTTATTATTTTAATAATTTTAGAATTTTTAGGCAAAGTACAATATCTGCTTTTAGAATATTGTATGAAAAACTAATTACCATAATTTAACACCTATGCCCAAACAGGGCCTGACTAAGATACCTTTGTGTACAGGGCACAATCCAATTTTTGTGCCTTCCACCCCCATTGCAAATTTGTAGTGACAAGTTATTTTCATAATTACAGTCATATGAAAATTATAACATTGAATTAGCAAAGATATTTAAGAAATTAGCATTAAAGTAATATTCAAAATCAAAAACACCCAATTTTCATTTTACATAATCATTATTATCTCTGTTTAGCCATGCTAAAAATGAAGGACTTTTAAACACATAGAGTGTCCCACTTTTTTTTTTATTTTTACCTTGTCCCACTCACGAGCTCTGTGGAGCAGAAAATAAATAATAATAGAATTAAAAATAATTTAAATGGATGAGACAATTTAATGGTTTTATAGTGGTATGTTGCTAATAATCTGGCTTATAAATATGTAATAACCCATAGGATAAAAAGCACCAGGTTTTGCACCAGGAATAAATAATCAGGTATATAACAGTAAAATTAAAGAAAATAGGAAACAATATAATTCATGACAAACATAATTACCTCATACAATAATTTATTAAAATTTAACGATGGTAGCATAAGTTTACAATTTTTCCCCACTTAATATGTGTTTCCAGCAATCAACTCCATTTTCGTGCTACCTAAAATTTTCGCGCCCAGGGCACGTGTCCCAAGTGCCAGTGTGATAATCAGGCCCTGTGCCCAAAGATGTGTGTACAAGAAAAAGTAGAACAATATGTAAAATTAATAATCCAAGTTTCATTAATTCCTTCTCTTAATAATGTCTGAAAGTCATTAGTATTTTCCTCATACAATAATTTTATTAAATAAGCTTCTCCTTTAAACAACAACAATATAAAGAACTACAATAAATTCATTAACATTGTTATTATTTTATAATCTTTTATAATACAATGTTATACAAATTTTCAGAGCTTGAAATAAAGACGTTCATAAATACTATTATCACAATATCTTAAGAGTATTTGAATATTCACTTAAAAATTTACACACTTGAAGTAATTCTTGAACATGTGCTAAATATTTGAAAATTTGATGTCTTGTCTATGATGATAAGAAATTTGGTGCAGATTCAATTTTTAATTAAAAAACTTCTATTATCACAAAAGCCATCAAAAGATAGTTTACTGCATGGACTTCCTCTCTTTTCATTCCTCTCTTTTATAATCTTTTCACAGCAATTGAAGAAACTTTCAACCCTGGTAATAATACTGATTTGGCAATTACTCACAACACAATACCACCTCCTCCATATTCCATTCTCTAAAATAAAAAAAACAGCAATATTGTATAACATATAATTATGGGTGATTCTAAGTAAAAAAGAAATCCTGAACATTACACAAAATTTTCTGTGAAAGTAAGTGCTACTAATTTAAACTAAAAATGATATTAAGGTTAATTGTGGGATGTCAAAACTAGACTTGGTATGTTGATATCTGAATTTAATATTGTAATACGAGGTGCATACAGAAAGTAAGTTTCCCTATTTAAAAGAAAAAAGAACTCACACTTTCACGGACATATTTATTGGCAACAAGTACAGCCATGTTTCAGCTATTTTTCAACACAGCCACCACCAGAATTGAGACACTTGTCGTATCGTGGGATCGACCTTTGTATACCTCTGTCATAAAACTCTGCCACCTGTAAATGGTGTTGGGATATCTCAACTTACCCCATTTATTCTTACAGTTCTGCGATGTTTAAAACTTGACTGTTGGCGTTAAGCCTTATACGATATTTCATTTGCCACCATCAATTGAAACAGTTAAACGCCGGTTACCGTGGTATGTTCACACAATCGAGATTTACGTGCGAGTTTTAGGGGCTTGGCAGAGTTTGCTGCACCTGAGTGGCAACAGGTGTATGCAAATATGAGGATGTGCTTTTGAGATATAAGTAAGTAGCCGAGGGGGCTGCTTGCAGTTGACTATCAGCCGCACTTAACCACAGCAGTTGACGATCATGGTAGATCGGCAGTCTGCCACTTTGGCCTTCGCACAGTGCGAGTTTTGAAATTACGAGGTGCAAAATAACCAACTTAACTATTGTAAATAGAATTTTTTTTTTTTTAGATTGCAAGTAGCAATACAGAAGTTTGTTGTTTATATAAAGATGCACTCGTCTTATTATTTTAGCCATTCTAGTTAAATGGACACTCTGCTGAAGGGGGAATTTTTTTTCTTTTTTTAATTTTTAATATCACCCCAACAAATGGAACCAGCCTTCCTGTCCCAGAACACTGTCCACATCCCTTTCCGTATCGACAGTGCCTATTTGAAATTGGTCCTGACTGAAGATTCACTATGATGCCAATGCATTGACTGCTGCTTGGTTTCCGGGGTAAAGTGCAAAATCCATGTCTTATTGCCATTGATGATCCTGTCGAGGAAGTCGTCACCATCATCGTGATAAGGTAGCAGAAATGTCAGTGCCGCTCCTAAGCGCTGAATTTTGTATTCAGGTGTCAGTTTCGGCTCATAGACCTGACAGATCTGACGATGAATTTCAATTGGCGCAATGCTTTGTGCATTCAAGATCACTGACCGAACCTTGCAGGCAGTGAGAGAATGAATTAGAGTTTTCGTTTCAGACCACTGCCACCCTGCTACTGGCACGAATCGGGACTTGTCCAGCTGACATATGATTAATACGTCATAGATCTGTTATGCACACGCAATTGACACGGCTAATTACATTTACTTGAAAGGGGAAAACATTGGGAAACTTACTTTCTAGATGCACCTCACACATTGTTTACCAAATATCAATATATCAATATGTTCTAATATATACCACCTTATTATAGAGTTGCAAATATAAATGCATGTATAAAATAATACAAACACACATATATTGATGCATGTGTTGGCTATCTAGAAAGTGAAATTAAAATTTCTTAATCTTGATACATAAATTTAAATTTTAACAGATTAAGATATTTGTTTTTTTATATATTTGATGTAAAAAGCATATTACTCAAAAGTTTCAGAAAGTTAATAGTTAAAAAAATTAATCAGAGGAAAGAAAAAAATACACATGCCAGGTTTATAAATGAGGGTTAAGAATTAAGTGAGTTATAACTAAAAATAGTGAGAACTCATTAACGATAAAGTAATAGGAGAGACACACTTTCGAGAGGAACTATACAGAGTGAAGAAGCTAATGCAGAAGTACACATAGGAACTTGGCTTAGGTAGCAATGCCCAGTTTTGAGCGGGAACACAGGCTGATAACATCTTCCACGCTAGTCATGGTAAAGTATGAAAACAAAGGATTTCTAAATGGCATAGACATAGACAGAAGGATTACAATAAAGAAGTTTTTATATATGAAATGTGTCTTCCATGCCTTAACCACTTGTCCATGTCATATATATATTCTTGTTCCATTTCATTCATATCATATATCTATTTTCTAAGATAATAGATATATTACGCGAAAGAAAAAATTCACTTGTATCTTTTTTGGTAACAGTTGGGGATGATGTTTTCCACTGCCAATTCCACTCTCACACAATTATGGCTTTGCTGTACTATTATTACTAGAACCATACCAGTTCTAGATGTTTTAGCTATGCCATATCAGATGGCTTTTTAACCTTGAAGCACTTGTGCTAGAATCCATAATAACCCTTCTTAGGAAAAAAAAAATTGTGGATGCAACAAAAAAGAATAAATGGTGAGAAAAGAAAAAAAAAAAAAACTTTCTGATAACCTTAAAAATTCATTTGTGTATTTTTTATTTGCAACAGAAGATGGCTTAATTTTTTTTTTTTAAATTTTTAGAAATAGATTTATTTAAAATTTCTTTTCAAATTTTTGAAAAATAAAAATTTATTTTTTATAATTTTTGGAACAGAGCCACATAAATTTAAGACTGCATATATATTGTGGGTCTACATATAAGCCAATCCCTCTACTTTAGGTCTATAAAAAACCCTAAAAATTGTTGGAATGTAAATGGATATACACTCAAGCAGGGTTGGAAAAAAAATCATGATTTTATTCAAAAAAATCAGATTTATTTGTTTCAAATCAGATTTTTTCGATTTAAATCAGATTTATTTGATTTTTTTCTGAATTTTAATTTTAATTATTGTAGTGTTTTTATATTTTTTGCAATATACATAGAATAATTTGTTATAAGTAACATCTTAACTATCTAGTATATTCTACACACTGATTACTTAAAATTAAATGTATAAATTTTAATCTAAATCCATTTTATTATTTTGTAATTGGATAGTGCAAACTCAGTAAGATGTAAATTTAAAGAACAAATTAAGTATTCATTTAATGCAAACTATTTAATTATTTCAATATTTTTTAAGCTACGAATTAGTTATTTAACTGTTTCAATAAAAACACTAGTTTCTATGCTTTATCCACTCCTAATCGGTTACGAAGGTTAGATTGAACAATATCAAAAGAAGAAAACTGTCTTTCTATTCTAGCAGATGAAGCCCCGGCTGTCGTTATTTGGTAGATAAACTGGATTTCCAGTTCTGTAATATTCTCTTTACCTCCCATTACATAAAATGAATTCCACTAGTCATAACTAGTCATTCTACCTACCCTTACTACATACTATCTGATAACAACCCCTCAATTTTTGGAAAACACATGCTATCTATTTACATTTATTTACTTAGGATTTTTTTCCCTTTTTTTAATAATATTAAGTACTAATCATATAACCACCTCACCCTTAAATAAAAAACACAAAAAATCCAACCTTCATCTATCAAAACAAATTTACAATATTTTTTACCATGGTATAAACTAACACTTCTCCTAATACCTCTGTGGAATAAATTTTAAATTAAAGTTAAACAAAAATCTAATTTAAAAAACACTTATTTAATAAAAATTTTCAACTTGATAAATTCCCTTGCCAACCCTAAGAGCCAAAACATTCTGACCACCTCATAACGATTTACCAATTTAATGTACTGTCACAACATAACTTCATCCACTACGTGAACCACAAACACGACTAAAGTTTAAGACCAATTGAAATAGTACAATTTAAGAACAGCACCCCAAATGATCCTAATAGAAGATCAAACATCTGACCAAAATCAAACCCTTCCAGTCATTTCCAAAGTCCATACATTATACTTACAATAAATACACCTAAGATCACAACAATTGTACCACATGTCATTGAACTGAGTACGCTATTAAAGATCCAGAATCATGTTTCTCAATCTATTGAGATCGTATGACATTCCACACGTTTAATTCCAACACCAGGTAATATATTCGAACCACTCACACGAATTTAATAGCCATCACCGAACACTCCCCATCCAATTTTACTTCCAACCAGCTTTCCATTCCTAAAACGGGTCATTTAATATGTTAGATCAACCCTTTTAGCATTCATATATCCTCTACCACAAACCACGGGTCCCAGAGAAGCCCAAGAGAACATCTCCCAAAGCATAACTGCACCACTCTCTATGTATGTGTATATTAGATCGTATGGGAGCAACTGGCATCTGGTGTATACTGACACAGCCATTGATTCAATGAATATTCATCTGACCAGGCAACTCTCTCCCACTGATCCATGGACCAGTCATGATGTTCCTGGGCCCAGTATTTTGCTTCACCATACAAGACAGTCTCCAACGTCCTTTTTCTTTGATAGCGTATGGTCGTCCAACACCATGTTGTCTACTGTTAGTTTCACGATCATTCATTCACTTTGATAAATACTAACAACTGTAGATTGCAAACAACCCACGAGTTGGAAATACTTCTTCCGAGCCATTACAATCTGCCCTCTATCAAAATTACTTAGATCCACAGCCTTTCCCAACACACACAGAAGTAAGTGAAAGAATGATTCTTCAGACCATGGGTCTGAAGCAGTTAAATACCACTTCCATCTGATCATGTGCCTTCCATGTCATCCAGGCAAGTTCATTGCAAAATGTAGGGGTGGTTATAATCGTTTGGCTCTTGAGTGCATATGGTAGTAACAATATGAAACAAAATTACTGAATTAAGAATATTTACCTGCTGTGGCTGGACAAAATCTAACCAGTCCGAAGCATATGTAGGAAGTAATCCCATAGATGAGCATTTATATAAAGCTAACGCCAAGCAAACTAAATTTCCAAACAAGTAAACAATTTTTTGAAGAACTGCCTGTCCACCTTCTATTAATTTAAATGCTAAAAAGAAAAAAAAAATTGCTTTGTACATATAGCAATAACATGAAATACAGTTTTTTTTTAAAAATAAATTTAAAGTATTATGAAAAATAAAAAAATAGTTCATGAAAATTTCTAAAAAATATTACTATTTTACGTAATATTATTCTTTGATTTTTAATTAATAGCAAACCAAAAAAGACATAGCAATTTACAAAAGAATTTCAAACTTTTCTATATTAAAATATCAGACTACGTTAAAAACGTCATTATTTGCCAAAAATCATAATTTTTTTTTTATTTCTCTATTGTAAAATTTCAACTTTTAGGCTTCTAAATCTGTTTTTGTTTTGTCTCTATGGCATTTTATAGAAAAGTTATAGCTGTTTAAATTTCAGTGACAGCTTTCAAAGCAAAATGGAAGTAGAGACTTCGGAACCGCAAGTTGTGAATTTAAAGCTTTTTAAAGAGCATTTTTTGAACAAAACTTTTTCAATTTTCATTAAGATTAGTTTAAACATTTTTCTAGTATTTTTAATAAACAGCAAATCGACAATTAAAAAGTTTTGAAGCAAGAAAGTGTGGGGAATTTTAAGTATTATTTTAATTTTTTAATAGTTAAAGTGGCTTTCATAAACTTCAAATGCGTTTTTCTCAGAATGGTATTTTTTAATAAAATATTGAAACTTGAAAAATGAATTCTCAAAAAAGTCTTAAAATATTTTGTTGAAAATTATTATGAATGCTTTTGATAGTATTTACTAGTGAATGACCTAAAAGCTTTAAATTTGAATAATTTTTAATGATGTTACACTGATAGTTAGATATAAAGGTAATGAAAATTCGTTAAAAATTCAATGTGTATGATTTTGAAGGACCCAAATTTTTTTTACCAAATGTAAATTAAGCAAAGATTTTAGGTGATTTACTAGTCCAGTGTATAAGAAATGTGTTGCATAAAAAAATATTGAAATAATTTAATTTATTAAAAAATGAGACCTTTTGAAAAAACCCAATTTTTGTACTAAATTTTCTTCATTTATTAGAAATTTTATAAAAACTTCTCCAGGAATAAATTTTTTAAGTGCATATCTCTATGATAATATAAAAAATAAATCAAAACTTTTAAAATATGAAGTAGTTTCTACGTTTAAAGAAAAAAGTTCTCTGAACGTAGACAGATACCTTAACTGTTTATAGGATTCTTGCTGAAATACTTGTAAGCTACTGGTCTTCTTTTAAAGATAGAAATAAAAAAACAGCCAGATACATTATATGAAATCTGCGAATATTTCATATCGAATAGAGTTTGTGTTTAAAATTAAAAAATAATAATAAATAAAAAGATCCTGAGTTGAATTTATACTCTTATGTAGAAAATTCAGAACTTGCACAATGATTTTCATGAAGTAAAATAAAATAAACTAATATTAATTTTGTTAAAGTCACATAATATAAGGAAATTTTTTAGGTACTCAAACAGTTAAAGTTTTAAATTGTTATATAAAATTTATCAAAAAGGATCTTAGTGTTACATGTTGAGAAGCAATTTTTAAACAATAACAGGTCATTCTGAGAGAGCCTTAAAGAATGGTAAATTATGCTAAATTTTGAAGAGTTGTAAAATAAATATTTACAGACATCAGAGGTTACTTATAATTATAAAGAATATTACTATTTGTGTTTCATCTAATTTTGAAACAATGGATTTTAAAGTCCCATTTTTTTGGTTCATTTCACATGAAATAATCAAAATTTATTTAAGTTGTACTTTTTCTTGATTTTTATAATTATATTTTGACATATCAGATGAAATCATAAAAGGCTATACACAGGGTATATGCTAAAATAAAATGTTTCAAATCCATGACTTTTCATGACTTTCCCTGATTTAGCAGATCATTTTCCATGACTTTAAAAAGCTTTCGTTAAAGTATACATGAATAAAACTTCTGATGTACATACAAATAAAATATATGCTTTTAGAGAAATGAAAGGAATTTTATCATAAAAAAGCTATAAACTTACTTTATAAGTGTTAATAAACTCATATACATAAAAATAAGTTGTATCTACATACCTAAGTTGAATCCTATAGCCATTTTTCAATCAAAATGTTTCCAATTTGAATTCAGGATACTTTGGTATTATCCGGGTGACCATGAATCATAGCCAAATATAACCCTATAATCTTTTTATACAGTATCCCTAGAGATAAACTTATATTTTGTGCAAAAATCTTAACTCATTTTTATTTAAAAATAATTATTATTATATTAATAACATTTTAATCTGCAATTGAAGAAAAAACCAGAATAATATACATTTACCCATCCATTAAGCTTTCTCGCTTCGAGTTTCCTTGGTGAACCGATTTTACTTGGCAATAGGGTCAATAGGATAATACATAAATACCAAACTCAGTAACTTCAGTCAAATGACAAGTAAAAATAAAGTTAAACAATTCAATGCATTTTTTTTAATCCGTAGTTTAGCGGATCCATGACTTTCCATGACTTTTACTCATTTTACTTGAAAAATCAAGACTTTCCATGACAAAATTAATCCATTGTCTAAATCCATGATTTTCCATGACTTTCCAGGTGCGTGGAAACCATGTATTAAGATTTTTCTATTTATTTTAACTCAAAATCAAATGATTCATGCAAGACATGATTTTAGTGTTAAATAAAAAAAGGTTAAAAATTTTGTTCAACACAACTCAACAATTAATTCAAGAAAATCTATAAATTAGATTTGAATATGTACAATACATTAATTTTATAATCACAATTTTTTGCATATATTAATGTTGTTTTGAAATATGTACATAGCTAGATTAGAGTATCTAAACAAAAATCTGTAAATTCATTCTCTGTTTTTCCCTAATTCTTTACACAGTTTAATACGATTCAATTAGAGAAAGATTCGAAATATTTAAAGCATTTGTACTGTAAAGCAATTGTATTGTATTTGTATTTAAAGCAATTTTGTACTGTAGTTTAGTGGATCCATGACTTTACATGACTTTTACTCATTTTGCTTGAAAAATCAAGACTTTCCATGACAAAATTAATCCATTGTCTAAATCCATGATTTTCCAGGTGCATGGAAACCATGTATATATGCATTTATGAGTGAATGAATGATAATAAAAGTAAAGAAATTGGTTATATTAAATTTAATACTACAAAATCTTAATATAACTCCAATAAAATATTCTCCTTAGATCTTTAAACGAGATAGTATAAATAAGATGTTGACATGACAAAATAATTATAGGTACTTACTAGATTGAATGGTCAAAAGAGCTTTAACTAGGCGCAAAAACAACATGCCTATCATCATAATTGGGAATATTGAAATAGAATTTCCAGCCATGTACATAATGAAAAGATTCATAGGTACTTGTTTCAGAGGAGCCAGTGCAATATCCCAAGATTTCTATAAAAAGAACAAAGATACAGTTTACTAAAATTTACTAAACAACAGGATTTGTAAAAAAATAAAGTAAATACAGAGAAGAAGTCGAGAACACTTCCATTTCAATGACAGAAATTCGTGCTACTGGCACACGGAAGAATTGTCAAGTTCGACAATCATGCAAAAGAAACACTTGTAGAAAAAAAATCATAATAAAAGTAAAGAAATTGGTATTCTTTACTTTCGCTTATGTTCATATCCCTCCTCAGCTGACATGAACATAAGTGAAAATATAACACGGCAAGGAGAAGAGAAAGCAGTCTGGGTTACCATATTTGGCACTTAATCGCCCACTTGGCAGGGGGAACCCAATTCTTCATTCAACCTGACCAACCCAATTGAGTTTCTTCAAACCCTGAAACTTATGCTCACAAATAAAAATTAATCAATAAATATCATAGAAACATTTTTCCCCATAATTCATAAAAATTATTTTAATAATATTGGATATTTAAGTAGTTAATACATATAGTCAATGATTGAAATACTAGTAATTGATATACAGTGAAACCTGCTTAAGAAGTTATCCAAGGGCCTAACTGATTAAAACTTCTTAAACAGGAAATCGGGCAATCAGCATTATTTATGCGTATGTATGTGTGTGTGTATATACATATACATATTCGTATATATAAATAAATATATATACGGTAAAACCCACTAAGGGAATAGAAAGAGAAAACTACTTAAACAAATTTAAATTTTTTTAAAACAAAATAATTATATAGATAATGAAGAGAGATTTTTTTCTTTATAAAATAATATATAAACAATAGGTTTGGTTTTTATCAACAATTTACATTTTTTGCATGCTTAAAAAATCAGCTAATAAAGGAAAACAACATAATTACCTTAGAATACCCTTAATTCAGCTAAGAAATTTTGCTTTAAACACCACTGAAATCGATTTTACAGAAAAAATCAGTAATAGTTTTTTGTTTTTGTTTTCTATCGGCAATTTGTAATTGATAACAGTCCAGCTGTCTTAAGCTTTTAAAAAACTTCTCCAGGTACATTTTAAATAAAAACGACAACAATTGTTTTCAGCCATAAACATTGACCTTTACAAACAGAGAGAGGGGAGGAGAAAAAACAGTAATTGAAAGGCAGCTACAAATGCATTCTGTAAGTAAACTTAGAAATGAAAGAAAACTTTTTAAGTGGGAAAGAATTTAGAACGAAATTTTATGAACAGGTTATTTTAACATTGTATGAATTAGGGGAAAAATGGGTACCGAAAATATAAACTTCTTAAGTGGGAAAACTTCTTAAGAGAGAACTTCTTAAACGAATTTTACTGTATATATATATATATATATATATATATATATATTTAGAGAGGGAGTACACATGGTACAGTGAATTTATAATCCGGCAAGACGTTTAGGCATGTTTCAATGTAATTTGTTTTATGTGATGCGAATACATGATTACCCTATAAAATGAATAATGCAAATAAATAAACACAGAACGAATTTCCCCAAATACAATAATTTCTACAAAGTGGAACAATTTAGAATGATGTACAACCAAGTGGTACGTGAGTGAAAAATGATTTGGAAATGCTGTACTACAGTAAATTCTGATAAAACCTATTTTGCCAGATAGTGTAATACCTCTAGGTCAGCCTGATAAAGCTGGGTAGATTTTTTTATGTAGGGTTCACTTTGGTAAACCCTGCTAAATAACTACAGTTGATTCTGTTTAATGTGGTTGCGGTTAATGTTATCAATCACTTATTGTTATTGAAATCACTGGACCCCGATTTCTTCTATTCATTCATATGTTAAAATGATCGCTTTATGGGATCATTACGTTGGTTAATGTTATCCGTTTTTGAACCTCATTTTAACTGGCAAAGGAATATTCACAATATATTTGGGAGGAACCCAATCTTTTCTTTCCCTTTGTCCTTATTTTAATTTCTCAGAATTCTCCCGCTTCCACCTACAGTAATAGGGAATGATTTGGTTTGGTTTGGAGCGCTACGGTCTACTGTTTTGCACACGAGGCCTAATGAGACCAGGACCTACTGCTTAAAGCCGATTCCGAACGGCTACGAACATCCATGCCATAGTGAGATTTGAACCCACAAACTCCGGTACCGACAATCAGCGCCCTAACCAATCAGCCAGTCTGTTCAGCCATTCTGTTACTATGAGCTTTTAAAAAGGTAATTAGCATTATGCATTGGAAAATAAGAATTAAAACTAGAATAGCTATTTCAGAAATTAAGGTAATAGTTAATGTATTACATAAATATTTATATACAGTAAATTATCATATCTGAGTTTCAGAAGAGTATAAAAAATAAAGTTAGAACAAAGAAATGGAGAATTACACGTTCCTGGACTTTTTTAGAAATATGCATACCCTGCTGGTGGTCAATGGTTATCAGATAAGCAGAAGGCAACACATTCTATTCGGAACTGAGATGGAGCATATTCCCATTTTATGCCTTGCTCGCTTACATGCATCTTGACAATATTGAAGCCAGAAAGCGAAATGATTTAGCGTTAAAACAAAAGACTGATATTATAAATCGTTATGACAGGTTGATTATGATGACGAACCATTTATCAATGAGCTTCTTAGATAAAATTGTAGATAGTCAGCAATGGATCAATTTTTTTAATTATGTATACAATTCTTATGTTTCAAAGGATAATATACAATACATAAATATAAAAAGAGTTTTTTCATTTTATTTTAAAATTTAGTATGTATAAATTAAAGGGGGGGGGTTAAATTTATTTAATTTTGCATATCATTTATTGTTACCAATTGGTTATTGTTATCAAAATCCCAGTGTTCCAAACGGATCCCATTACGCTGAATCCACAGTAATAAATAAATTTTTACAAAAATAATATATTCATTCAAATGCTTTTTTATAAATCATATTCTACTTCATATGTATAAATCTGCACACATAAATGCTATCATAAATTCTATCCTTAAAAAAATTGGCAAATTTTTATAATATAATTGAATTATACAAACAACTTACTTTCACAATTAAATTGGCATCAGTTTCTCGGCTGGCTTCAGCATGAACTTGACCTAATGATGATGAATACCCTGGAGGGGCAGGTAATTCTGCTTGTTTTTCAGATTTTGACCTACTTCAGATTCAAACAAAACCCAAATGTCAGCACAAATATGATATATTACAACTAAATCTATATACAAACATGTAATATTAGGGTAAATACTAAATACAGTAACTATGACTCTATACAACATTACTTATAATACTTAAAAGCGTAAGGTGCATTTTTAAAATTTTACCACGACCACATATAATAGAAGAGAATAATGACAGAAAAAGAGGCATGATTTTAAATCCTCTTGGAATAACACTGAAACACAGTTTTTGCTATTTTAAGTGAAACAGTACAAATACTTGGTCACACCCCCCCCCCCCCCCCCCCCCCCCCCCCCCCCCCCCCCCCCCTCTCATCAATTATCATTAATATATATATCAATTAAAAGGAATCAAATATGAAAAAATAAAGAATTGGAACGAATATGGAAAAGGAACTGGTGTACTTGAAGCAGCGGGGGAGAATTGCGACCCCCACTTTCCGGTTAAATGGCCATTTTAATCATATGAAACGCTCCTGGTCACCATAAGTACAGCAATAAAAGCAGACAAAAAGTCTAAAAACAATCTATATGAAAAGTAAGACTATAAACAGAAGTGAAATTAAAACTAATAACAACTAACCAACGCATAGATTAAAATTATAAAATCCACTAAGAAAACTAAAATTAATTCACATACTCATACCCAACCCACTAGATGCAGAACTTCCTCTTTGCTTGATTTAAGATATGACTGCAAAACATTAAGTATGAAAAAACTTTAATTGATATTTAATTTAGCTTTTCTTGATAGTAGCATGGCGCATCAGGATTGCTAACGGAATTCTTAATTAATCTTATTTAATCTTTTATTCTTTACTTTTTTTATCATATTATATATATATATATATATATATATATAAATAAATCACATACACTGTGCAATTCATGACTTTCTAAAAGTATGATTTTCATTTCAATCAATAAATATACCTAGGAATTTACAGAAGAGACAATTATGATGTATTCAAAGCAAATTTGTATATGATAAAATTTATTGCATCTTCAAATACTTAACTTTTAAATCTGATAGATTGATAGTATTAGGGAAATTTACTACGGAACAAATAGATTTAGTCAACTATACCTTTTTCTCCATTGATTACTCAGTCCCAGATGGGCAAAGATAACTATAAAATAAATAGCTTGGTATACAGATAATGAATGTTTAATTATCATGGTCAAATCCCTATTATTCATTACTTAGTCATAATGATACTATCATTTACAAGTTGAATTATAAATTTAAGATAGACATTTAGCATTTTTCGCGTAGTTTGACTGTTTTAATTCTAAGAAAAATATGCAAAAATCAATGATTTTTTCATAATAACTGGTTGATCGACTTAAGCTTTTCCTGACAGAACGAAGATACAGTGTAAAAGAACTACCTTAATCAAAATTACTTATGCAAAGTTCCCAATTTTAATTTATACTCTTTTTTGGTTAAATATATTAAACTACCAAATTTTTTACTGTGAAAATGTAATATTAATTACAGCAATAATAATAAATAGTTATGAAAATCCTTTTAAAAGCTGAACCTTCTGGGTACGTTCACTTCCTGCAAATAAAAAATTAATTAAATGGCTCGCAATGTATGCAATATATTACGTACTTTGTAGCAAATGAAAAACACCACTTATGCCTTTTATGAGACACTTTATTACTTGTATTAGATGCCATAATATAGTTAATTAACAAACTGCAAGAAGGAAAAAAAAAATATTCAGAAGTTATTGCTTAAAATATTTACACGCTTCGAACCCTGTTTACAAGTGGAAAACAGGAGCACTTAAAAACGAATGAATAAGCGAATATTTTAATCGAAATATCGAATACTTCCATTTAAATTTCGATTATAGAAGGTGGCAATAAATAAAACAACACACAAAATTTTAAATTACAAATTTCAAAACTAATTTATAATTTTTTCAGGCTTAAAAGTACAATTAAAACAATTTAAATATACTCTGAATATGATAAATAGACAAATTCAATATTTCCAAACTTCTCAAATCTTACTCTCTGCAGTGTATCATATTTTCTTTCTGAAGTATTATGAGAGTTTTAATGTGTTTATTTTGAATTAGCCCCGTTTTCGACGATTTCCTTTTAACCGAATGAAATCAATTTAAACTAGGTGCTGTAGGCTGCTACCATATTACAGTCGACATATGTCATTGGTGACTTTTACGTCATAATGACTTCAGAAATCGCCAGATATTGGAATTTGGTAACCCATAAATTTCTCTCTCTCTGACATCATTATGACGTAGAAGACACCAGTGACATATGTCAACCAAAATGTGGTAGCACCCGTAATCTTATTCAAAGCTCAACTTCAGTTAAATTAGATTTAAACTGAATCAAATTTTAACGTGACATGTTTACATTGGGGCACAGTAAACTTATCTCTCTCTCGGCCCCAGCTACACATATTTTCAAAATTCTCGTCTTTTCATGAACTATTTTAAAGTATCATTGAAAATTAAATAATTCTCTATCAGAAGTTGTATTAATTTTAAAAAATAATTGCTTTTTGCAGATTGTAAATAGTTGTGCATACTCACACATATATATCAGCTTCAGCTTTCAGCAAATAATGGAATTAATGTAACTATTCATTGTTTAACTGTAAAGAAATGGAGAAAATAAATTGATTAACAACAAATAAAAAAATATGTTATATTTTCGTTCGCAACATTGTATATATACATATCCACTCATATATATATATATATATAAATTCAATTGCAGAATTACTACGAATAACTAACACTATTTTCTTGTACTAAAATATCTCAACGTTTGGTAAGTCCTCGGTAGTATAGTGGTCAGTATCCCCGCCTGTCACGCGGGAGACCGGGGTTCGATTCCCCGCCGGGGAGGACTTTTTTTTTACTTTAATATCTAATATTATTTTAAATCTCTATATTGACCAAGAATAGGTCATCTTGTTTTATTTTTTTTAAAATAAATAAATATATTTAAGCCTCCTAGATAACGAGAGCATTTTTATTTTTTTATTAATGAGTTCTAATATTTTCAGAAGTTATAAGATAAAATGTAAAATCAATTCTGACATAAATAAAATGTACATCATACAAAATAGTTATTTAAAATGTTTTTTCGTAAATTATTTAGAAAATTATATTTTAGTTAAATCATTACACAAAATAAAAGTATTATTATCTTGACAGTAAAAAGTTTATTGTTAGTTTAAAGGGAATGTTTTTTAAAAGCATTGTATCAGATAATGCATGTAATACAAAACTTATCTTCGTATAATGGATTAGTAAAAAAATATTTAAAGTATTGTATATTAAACAATTTGGTTATAGTAAGATTTTTATACGGTTGGAATTAATAGAATTGTTGTCACACAGTGTATGTAAATTTTATATTCCTGCTTTATGATATATTTAAGGAATTATAAAAAACATTTTCCCTTTACTATCTTAGTTTAAACTCATATTAAATACACATTCATTCTGTACCTACATATTTTTACTTTAGAACACATACATCTTTAAGTCTAAGATATTTTGTAATTAAAATAAAATTATAAGCTGTATAAAACTGAAAATATTTTTACATGATTCACATAATTTTTTTAATTAAAGTATATGTATTACTATCTTTTCTTTGCTTTAAAATAAATTAAAATTTTTATCTTGTATACTTAACGGTAATAACATTTAGCAAACACAGGAAAGTGTTCAGAGTTAAAATATTTATTTTTTAAAACGTGATGTATAATAATACATGTGTATGAAATATCCCCAGAATATACTAAGAGCATTCTAAATAGAAGGAAAATATTTTTAAATATAAGTGCAAGATTTCAGTATTAAACTTAAAGAGAAATAAAAAATAGATATAAGCAGGCATGTCAATAACAATTTTTAATTTTTATCTTGCATTTTATAAATAATAATCATATGAAACCTCAAATATAAAGTATTTGTTTCCATTTTTTAATAATTTAGTTACAGTTTTTAATATTAAAAGACAGAAAACAGTTTATATCGTCCTGAATTTTAATTGTGGTTGCTGTAAAGAGAGGTCGCCACCTGTCAAAACCTTTTCTTAAGAAACTATGGGCAATGTCTATTCGAAGGGCAATCTAGTTACCAAAAGGAGATGTTTCTGTACTAATAGTGTTTTTGTTGCACTTTTTTTCCAAATTAACGAGATGGGAATTTATTGATTTAGTAAACAAATGTATTTCGGATTAATCTACCCAATTATCGTCAACAGCTAATGTTAGAAGCCATTAAATTTTTAGAATATATCATTGTAGAGTATAGTTGAAAGATCAACTACCAGATGGCAGCACTATTTTAGAGTTTCTATTAGTAGAGCTATAATGAGAACCGTGTTAGAAGATTTTTATTCTTATTTTTAACTATATCATATTACCTTATATATAGTTAAAAATACGCAAAATAAATAAATAAATAAATTTTATATATATATATATATATATTATATATATATATATATAATATATATATAAGGTATATATTGTCTTTAAAAATTATTATCATAAACACATGTGATTTTCAGCATTTATTCTCTATTTTTATTTAATTTAATAGCTGATTTCCATTTTAAATACTTTAAGGTATCCGTCTAAGTTAAAAACGTCATTTTTAACCAAAAATCATAATTTTTTTATTTCTCCATTGTAAAATTTCCACTTTTAGGTTTCTAAATCTGTTTTTGTTTTGTGTCTACGGCATTTTAAAGAAAAGTGACAGCTGTTTAAACATCAGTGACAGCTGTCAAAACAAAACAGAAGTAAGAGCATTTTTTGGACAAAGCTTTTTAAATTTTCATGAAGATTAGTTTAAACATTTTCCTAGTATTTTCAATAATTAGCCACTTGGCAATGAGAAAGTTTTGAAGCAAGAAAGTGTGGGAAATTTTAAACATGTATTTTAGTTTTTTAATAGTTAAAGTTGCTTTCATAAACTTCAAATGCGTTTTTCTCAGAACGGTATTTTTAATAAAATGTGGAAACTTGAAATGGGATTTCTCAAAAATTTCTTAAAATATTTTGTTGAAAATTATTGCGAATGCTTTTGATAGTATTTACTAGTGAATGACCTAAAAGCTTTAAATTTGGATAATTTTTAATGATGTTACACTCGTATTTAGATATAAAGGTAATGAAAATTCGTTAAAAATTCAATGTGTATGATTTTGAAGGACCCAAAATGTTTTAATAAATGTAAATGAAGCAAAGACTTTAGGTGATTCACTAGTCCAATGTATGAGAAATGTGTTGCATCAAAAAATATTGAAATAATTTAATTTATTAAAAAATGAGACCTTTTGAAAAATCTCGATATTTTTACTAAATTTTCTTCATTTATTATAAATTTTATAAAAACTTCTCCAGGAACAAATTTTTTAAGTGCAATTCTCTATAATATAAAAAATAAATCTAAAAATGTAAAAAAATGGAACTAGCTTCTACGTTTAAAGAAAAAAGTTCTCCGAATGTAGACGGATACCTTAAATACTAATAAAATAAATAACAAGTAAAATAGCAAGTAGAGTTTTATCTTAGGTCTATAATGTGTTGACTGAGTATATTTGAAATCGATGCATGCAATTGTTTTTTTGGTTTGGTTTGGAGTGCTACTGTCTACTTTTTGCAACACGAGGGCTAATGAGACCGGGACCTACAGCTTAAAGCCGATGCCGAACGGCTACGAACATCTATGCCACTGTGTGATTCGAACCCACGAACTCCGGTACCGAAGGCCAGCACCCTAACCATCGTCCATCGCTCGGCTGCAATTGTTTTTTTATTTACAGTGCGTGCAGATGTATAAACACCAATTTCAGTAAAATGCATTTTGCTGAAATTTTTAGTCTCTTATAAAAACTATGATAGTATGCAAAGATTGTATAATTTTGAAAATTCTAATTCGAATATTTTAATGGGGTCCATTTTAAAAAAATTCAGAAAGGTGCAGAGATTTTAAAAATGAAAGAAAAATAATCGAACTTTTGAAAGTTTAAAAGTCATGTGCTTCTTTAAAACATACTGACAATTTTGTTGATGCATGTAAGTCTCATGTCAATACAGAATATAATGAAAAAGCACACGAAAAAAATTCTATTTATATTTTATATATGTTTTTACTTTATTTTTTTTCATTCTTAATCTTCTTACTCTATTGTTTTTGCACCACGTAATCTTATTGCTTATTT
>CM063499.1:91994975-92009975 GCA_032207245.1 Pardosa pseudoannulata | reverse complement strand
TAGGATTTCAATTCTGTTGTTATTATTTCAACGAATACCATCCGCAATGAAGCACATCTGCTTGGTTTTCATGATCGTGATGCTGCCCATAAGCGTTCAATCACAAAGTCCAACCGCGCTGCTCGGTTAATGGGGTGCAAAGTACATCGAAATTGGACCGTAGAACAGTGAAACGGGTTCTGTAGAGCGACGAATCGGGGATCACCCTTTACCGTTCGGATGGCAGGGTCTGGGTCTGGCAGAACGTTCCATGCATAATGCATTGTGCCAACAGCCAAGTGCGGCGGAGGTGGAATTATAGTCTGGGGGTGTTTCTCCTGGTATGGACTGGGACCCTTGGTCCACATTCACGGTAAGCTCAACGCCGATGCCTACTGCACTAGTGTGGATGACAATGTGCTTCCTACGTTGTGGCAGTTTTACGGGTTGGACCCCTGTTACTTTCTGACGACAATGCCAGTTGTCATGTTTGGAAGTTAACCAAGGCTTGGTATGGTGCCAATGGAGTTCATCGAATGGACTGGCCTGCCCAGAGCCCAGACATGAACCCTATCGACAACCTCTGGGACGAGTTGGATCGCCGAATGAAGGGGTGCACTACCCGTCCAAAATCGGTGAAGGAACTTGTATGTCTACTCCAAGCCGAGTGGAAGACAATACAAAGACTTGTGGAAAGTATGCCCCGGAGGGTTCACGCTGTCATTGCCTCTCGTGGAGGCTCTACCAACTAGTGATTTGGAATAAAGTTAGTTTTTCTTTTCTATTACAGGTGTCCAAATATTTATTGGTAGACAGGGTATATACATATTTATACATAGATATATACCCTAGGCCCCCATTTCTGTAAATCGACATCTAAAATCTTCCATTGTTTTGGTTTGGTTTTGGAGCGTTATGGTCTACTTTTTGTAACACGAGGGCTGGTGAGACCGGGACCTACTGCTTCAAGCCGATTCCGAACCACTACGAACATCCATGTCACAGTGGGATTCGAACCCACGAACTCCGGTTTCAAAGGCCAGCATCCTAACCATTCGGTCATCGTTCTGTAAATCTCCCATTGACGTCGAAAAGACGTTTCGGTTGTCGACTGATTGCTCTACAGAGTGTGTGTCCTGTTAGAGCTCTGTTTAGCTCCTCACTCTTTCATTTATCGCGTTCCCTAGGAGACAGACATTAGATGTTGCTCAACAGCAATACATTTTGATAAAGAAATTAATTCCGATAGTTACCTAACTGATTTGTTTTCGAATCCGAGAGGTGTAATCGATATTCATCAATAGCTAAAAGTCGATTGTTTGCTGTTTTTCATGCCACTTGGAGAAACCAAGCACGATTGAGCCAGCTGATTACTCGATTTAAGGCAAAGGGATGCACCTTTCGTTTTAATGAGCACCGTTAAGGAGAATGAATAGAGTGGGTCCTCATAATTTAGAAGCAGGGACCAAGCAGAAGACTCATAGACTTGGCCTGCCACCCCCCAGAGGTATTGATTGGGAACTTGGAGAACATTGTGACCATGGAACTATTTTACGTGTCCCAGTCACCTTTAAGGCGACAGTGGACCTTTAGAGCAAACTTTTTTTCTTTTAAATGAATTTCCTTGAAGATTGACTATGTTATTAGTAGTATTGATATATAAATATTTTAAAAATTTGAAGGCAAAATATTAATTAGTTTTGGAGTTATTAATTATTAATTGTTTCATAATTAGCTTAATTGAAAATGCTCCAGGCGCATCAATTTTGCATAAAATATGATAAAAAATTTTTAAGTATACCTTATAGACTTTACAAAAAAATGTAGTTGTTTCCATAAACATTCATAGAAAATATAAAGAGAAAAAATAATTATGATGATGATACCCATATTTTGCAGAAGAAACAATTATAGCTGTTAATTAAAATGCATAACTAACATAGTATATTCTTCCAAACATACCCGTTTCAAATAGACTTTATTTTATAAACCCTAACGTAAATCAATACTGGAATTTCAGAGACAATGATATATTTTCAATGCACCTGGAGTACTTTAATCATTTGTAATACATGAAAATTTTACTTCTGAGTCAAAAGCATTTGAAGTTATTATTGCTAAACCCATAAGTAACGATAAACTTATTATACCTATAAGTAATGATAAAATGATGGAAAGGAAAAAATTCTTTTTGCTCCGTATTCCTAATGATATATTCTTTCACTATTCATGAAATCGAAAATTCGAATTTTCGGTCGATTTTAGCCAATTTGAAAGTCTACCATCGACTTAAGGAACAGGGTCGATTGTCTGTAAGCGATTATAATAAGCCTATTTTGAGTGCAAACAGATAAATTGAGTGAGAACTGAACTACCGCTCGTGCAAAGAAAAAGAAACGCAGACAATCGCGTGCAAAGGGACGACATGCCTCACTGGAGAATGGAAAACGTGGAAGTCCGGGGAGCATTGTGCAAACGGCTCAACTCGCACGCGCCATTGATTAAAATTGTCCATTCACAAGTTCGTCTTTTTATATCTCGAGTCGCGTCGCCATTGTTTTCAATCGGGAGAGATCGCACAAACAAACAATTGCGTGATCGACGCCTTCCCTTTCTATCTACTTTCACTGCACGGGCAAGCAGCTGGAGAGGAGGGGGGGAGCCGTTTGCTCTCGGGGTCAAACCTGTTGCCGCCTCTCACTCTCTCCGCGATGTTTGTCGGGAAGTCGGTCAAGAAACTAAATCGTAACACCCTAAAAATAAAGCCGCAGCAGGAAAAATCCGCGCACTTTCTCGATCTATCAGCCGGTGGGATCTCGGAAAATAGAATCCCAAAAGAAGAACGGCGGGCCCCGGGCAACACCGCTAATAAAGCTTTTGTGTTGTTGTTTGATCCAGTTCGGATAAGGGCCCCGCAGGTCTTTCAACCCCTTTTTTCCTCCGATCAACAAGGCTGGCCACGTTCCGAAATTAGTGTCCGGAGAAAACGAAAAGAAAAAATAATAATCATCCCAAATATCTGGAAGGGCATGGGCAGATATTATTTCCTCAGCGGCTCCAAAGGGGTATTTAAGGGTGTCGCTGTCCACTGGCAACTCACACTCAGCTTCTTCTCCCATCCCAGCTAGCAAGCAAGCATCCAGCTCTCTCTCTTCGACAAGTCTTGTACTTACCCTGGTAAGGATTTGCACTCAAGGATTATCTCTTTCTATACGTGGACTAACAACTTTGGATTAACCCGTTCGTTGCGGAGGACGAAAAATACGAAAGTGTTCTTCGCCAAAAGGATATTTGGCCTCGCCGAGGCCCCGAACAAAAACGCTCGATGTGACCGCGTGGTTTCTGTTTTCGAAAAAGGAAAACCGAATGTTTCAGGCAAAGTCACCGCAAAACTTTAAAAGCGGTTGCATGATATCTTTGAGGTGATATCTGATAGTTCTATCTAGAACTGAAGCTCTATTAAATTATTTTTTCCAAAACTTACCGCTTGTTCTACCAAACCCCAAAGCTTTTTGAGGATATATAAGAACGCTTAAATGGTATTACTTTAAATTATGCGAGCAATTTTTAAATAAAATATGCCAAGTAATTAAATTATAATTTAATATAACTAAATTATAATAACATAATTAATTAAACTATAATATTATAAAGTAATTAAATTATAGTTTAAATTAAAATAAATTAATTAGAATTCAAGGTTGATTAATTATAAAGACGCTTAACTGGTATTAGGTTAAGTTGTACGAGCAATTTTTAAAATAAAATAGGCAATTAATGCATACAAAGGTAATTAAATTGTAATTTGATATAACTAAATTATAATAATATTATTAATTGAACTATAATATTATAAAGTAATTAAATTGTAATTGAAATGAAAGTCGCAGAAGTTAATTATATTCCAAAGCTAATTAATCATAAAGAAAAATCAAGACAAACTATCTTTGCTTGGTTGCTTCAATTTTGCATTTATAGTCAATAGTTAGCAATATCGACAGCTATAAAATAATATTACTAAAAACAGTTAAAAAACAACAGATTTCGTCCAACAGACAGTGAGCTGCCTTTCGGTACATATTTGTTGCTTTCAATCCTACTTGGCTATGGAAGCCTTATGGAATTGACATTAAACAGTAGGTCCCCGTTTAATAAACTGTCTTGCTGTTAAAAAAATTAATCTCTATTATTCCTAAAATACCACAAAATAATTAGTTAAGTATCGAAGCTTTATATTTAGCAATGCCAAAATATTAATACAATTCTTAAAATAGAAATTATCTTTATATTTAAGTTAAAACAGCTAAAAAAGGTATAATTGTTTCGATGCAATTATTAAACTAATTACTACAATAGTTTCTAAAATTACCATTTTAGATTTGATGAAAATAATTAGACGATATTTCTAGATTAGGTTGATCCATTTACGATTAAATTAATGAAGCGTTTATATTACTAACATTTTCTTTTCTCCAAGAGATGAATTAATCTCATTAAAATTAACTACTACTACTAAACTAGAATTAGTCTGGTTTTCCTAAACTTGTTCTATTCCTTACGTATTTACACGCAAGAGTTTAAAATGTTCCACTTTAACCAAAAAAAGAAATAATTATCAAACAACCTCCTTAAAAGTAAGATACTCTGAAAAAGAAAATAAGAAATTTCGGTATAAATTTTTAAATTCAGTAAATTCACTTTAGCTTTTACTGATGAAAAATAGAAAAGTTAAAATAGGAACTATAATTATATTACCAGTTAAAACTGATAATAAAGGTTTAATAAGTTAGGTATAATTTTTAAATTAATTACAACAATAGAATCTAAAATTATCTCTTGAAAATTATAGAATGGCATTTATGTACTCGATTTATCTATATGCTTAAATTTATGATAAAGAGTTTAAATCACTGATATGTTCTTACTATAAAATTAATATCTCATTAAAACTAGTTACTATTAAACTAAAATTAGCTAGTTTTACTAAAATGGCTTCATTTCTTACATATTTACAGGCATGTTTAAAAGTTTAAAATGTTCCCCCAAAAATAAATGAATAACTAAAATGAAAATAATACTTATGATTCAGTTTCATTAAAAATAAGATTTCATGGGAAAGAACCCAAAAAATTGCGGTATAAGTTTTTAATTATTCAGTTCGGTTTGTGGACTTTAGCTTTTACTGATGGAAAGTATATTAATATAACAGTTAAAAAAGGAACTATAATTACATTTCAGTTAAAAACGATAATAAAGGTATAATAATTTAGGTATAATTTTTAAATTTATTACAGCAACAGATTCTAAAATTATCCTTTGAAAATTATTGAACTGCATTTCTGAATTCTATTTACTTATTTATATGTTTAAATTACTGATATACACTTCCTCAAAAAATTAATATCTCATTAAAACTAACTAAAATTAGCCTAGTTTTACTAAAAGGGTTTCATTTTTTTTTATATTTACACGCATGTTTGAAAGTTTAAAATGGTCCCACCATAAATAAATGTATAAATAACATGAAAATAACAATAATAATGATTAAGCCTTATTAAAAATAAGATTTAATAGAAAAGAACCCAACAAATTACGGTATAAATTTTTTAATTAATTCAATTCGGTTTGCGGACTTTAGCCTTCACTGATAGAAAATAGAATAGTTAAAACAGAAACTATAATTCTATTTTACTAACTATAATTCTATTTCTACTGATAATAAAGGTTTAATAAGTTAGGTATAATTTTTAAATTAATTACAACAATAGAATCTAAAATTATCTCTTGAAAATTATAGAATGGCATTTATGTACTCGATTTATCTATATGCTTAAATTTATGATAAAGAGTTTAAATCACTGATATGTTCTTCCTCAAAAAATTAATATCTCATTAAAACTAGTTCCTATTAAACTAAAATTAGTCTAGTTTTACTAAAAGGGTTTCCTTTTTTATATATTTACACGCATATTTAAAAGTTTAAAATGTTCCACTAAAAATAAATGGCCGAACGATAGCCGATTAGTTAGGTTGATGGCCGTCAGTACCGGAGTTCGTGGGTTCGAATCCCACTGGGGCATGGATGTTTGTTGTCGTCCGGAATCGGCTTTAAGCTGTAGGTCCCGGTCTCATTAGCCCTCGTGTTGCAAAAAGTAGACCGTAGCACTCCAAAGCAAAGCAAACCAAAAATAAATGAATAACTAAAATGAAAATAATTATAATAATGATTAAGCCTCATTAAAAATAAGATTTCACAGAAAAGAACCCAATAAATTGTGGTATAAATTTTTAACGTGAACTATTCAATGCGGTATGTGGACTGGTGAAAAACGGCATTTGCGGTTCATTAACCTCTCAAAGCATTATTGCGGTATAAGCAACTTCTGTTTTGATGTCCTGCAAGATTGCGCAATAATCTAGAATTTCCAGTTTCGGAAACTCGCTTCAGGAATTGGGAAGTGAAAATAGCATCTGAGTATCATCTAACATTAGCGCTTTATCCTGTTTCTGTAGCCTAAATCTTTTATGAAAGATTTCGATGTAAACGAGTTTTTTTTTACGAATCCTTATTAAACTCCAAAACTGATTTTCAGGTTGCTGAAATATATCAGCGCTTATTTTAAAGCTGGACACATATTACAGCATTTTATATTAACATTAGATATTTCCTTTAAATGTAAAAATATAGATTATTCCTGAATTATTTAACTTGTTATTTGAATTATTACATGCATAAATTTCATTTAAGTGTTTACATAACATTCTGTAACACATCCTTTTTTCATTATTTAACCTAAAAAAATTGGAGAAATTTTACAAAGCACTGACTATTTCTAAATATATTATTTACAGTTTTTAAGTTGATATTTTATGTCTTATATAAATAGTTAATTGTTGATCATGACCATTAATTATAAAAATTTGAATTTCAGATTAAAAAAGGAGTTTGAATTTTAAACTGCTTTTATTTAAAAGTAATTCAAGATCAGTTTTTAAAAAGTCAATTGATTAGGAAAAACATTAATATCAATATATTAAAAATGTGCTTGCTCATATTTTTTAATTATTAATGGATATTATATATATATATATAATATAAATATATATCAATATATATATATATATAAGTGATATATACGTATACATATGTGTATGAAATTAATTAATGATATTTTAATAAAAATCATTTAATAATTTCATTTAATAAAAAACTGTTTACTAAATAGTTAAAGGGTTATATATACTTAGTTACTAACTATATGTAGTATATATATATATATATATATATATATATATATAACTAATGATATTTTCTCTTCATTTAATATAAAAAAATCATATAGTTACTAATTGTGTAACAGGAAAGTGTGATTTAATAACAATAAAAATAATTAATAATTGCTTTTTTACCTCGAATTGGCCTAAAATAAAAAATTCAGAAATTAAAATTTAATAATAATTGTTTAAAGAATTTTCTACAATCTTCCTTTAAATTCTTTCAGTAGGTTAAAAAAATACTCGTATAAGAAAAGCGGATTTTGCGAGCAAGATAACTAAAAGTAACCCGCTCCCCCCTAATATAAAAAATCTAAATATTTAAAGCTTAAAAATACAGTTTCTTACTAATTTATTAACAAAGCAGCTATTACAAAATGTTTAAAAGGAAAAAAAACTAGGTCGTGTTATATTCTTTGAATAAAAGCTAAATTAAAGGCTTTTGGGTTAGTATTTATTTTAGAAGATGATTTTTGTCGCAGCCAAGTTACGTTTTGAATCAAAATTTGAATAAATGCCTCACGGTAATGACAGTCTATTTTTATAAGCTTAAAGAAGAACGGGTTACTTACTGCTTACATAAAAGAAAATTATCTGTGTCACATAAAGTTGTAATTAGCTGGCTTTACAAAACGGCTGTATTGAGTTTAGAGGGTGGATACGCTGCACTTTGATGCTCAAAATTCCATTTATTTTTAGCAAAAATCTTTATATGTCTAGGATATAGACTATATTTTAGCATTGCGTTTTCTTTCAGATATATTAATCCCATTAAATATGGTAAGTGTTAAGGCGAATGGAAAAAAGTCTTTCTTGATAATAATAGGTTCATTAAATCATAGCTTCATTTAAAATTAAAAACTTGCGCCATTTTCATTTGTTCGTGACGGAGACACGCTTGGAAAGGTGCTGACAGCTCCATGTCCACGTGCTAACTAACTCACATATATATGTATGAAATTGATATTTTCGTTTGATTTAATAAAATTAATAATATAGTTACTAATTATGTAATATATATATGTAAGGAAAATTCTCAGGGGTTTTCAAAACTTACATCAAGGGTACAAATTCCCGCGTCATTTTGAATTCCCCTTTTTAACCCCTCACCTAAATTGACTACTGGGGCTACAGTTTACGCCCTAGAGAAGGGGCTTGACCAATTATAAGCCCGCATGCCCCTAGTGGACAATTTAGGAAATTTCCAAATAAAAAGGAGATACAAGCTTTCGGAGACAGATTTTTCTAGAGATATTTTCCTACAGATGTTGACCCAGGTGTTACGTGTCTTGTACATAGAACTTCATGCTAGCTGACCCTTCCGTTTTTCCTGTCCCTATGATGAAGTGGGAACCTGTCCTTCAACGTTATCTTAATAAAGTTCTTTAGCTGAAACGGTATCATTTTTATGGGCAGGACTGCAACCACCCATCGAGAAGTCCGTCTCATTATATATATATATATATATATATATTATATATATATATATATATATATATATAACTAATGATATTTTCTCTTCATTTAATATAAAAAATCATATAGTTACTAATTGTGTAACAGGAACGTGTGGTTTAATAACATTAAAAATAATTAATAATTGCCTTTTTACATCAAATTGGCCTAAAATAAAAAAAAATCAGAAATTTAAAAAGTTAATAATAATTGTTTAAAGAATTTTCCACAATCTTCCTTTAAACTCTTACAGTAGGTTAAGAAAATACTCATATAAGAAAAGCGGATTTTGCCAGAACTAAAAGTACCCCCTTCATATCGGTTCGCTTAATCAGAAAATTATTCAAATATCTTTCCGCTTGACCGAATTACTCCAAAAGGTTACGCAAGCGGGGGTCTTTTTATTATTATTATAAAAGAGTTCCCTTTTTAAAATCGTTTATAACTCAAGCAATTTCCAATTACCCCCTTTTTTAGACCTGACATATACATAGTTTTCTTATCAATAACGACGGGCCTTCAAACTCAAAGGATATTATCTAATATTTAACTTTTAACCTGCTTCGTTTAACTTTTAACCTGCTTATTTAACTTTTAACCTAATTGTTAATTGAAGCAGGGGCAAGTAGAAGACCCATAGGCTTGGCCTGCCACCCCTATATGTATCAATTGAGAACTCAGAGGACATTATGCCCAAGAACCTATTTTACATGCTCTAGTCGCCTTTAATGAACACGATGGATCTTAGAACTACTCGGGATTCGAACCCACAACCTCTCACCATATCGATACCTTCCCCGAGAGACCTGTCGTGACTCTTGAAAAATATTTATAATAAATTTCATGAATTAGAATTCCATTGTTAGCATCAATGTATGCAACTACACTTTGAATCTCTGCTTTACTTTTTTACTTTTTTATGTTAGCTTTAGAATCTCTGCTTACATTCTAAATCTCAATCAAATGAATCTCTGAAGCAAAGATATTCTGCATAGCTCTCCAAAAAGAACAAAATTTTGCTTTACATTACTTTAACAACAAAATTCTATTATTCACCGTATATTAACATTTTGTTCCGAACATGTTAATAAATTCTAAACTTTCATTAATCAAAAATAAGCATACATTTTTGTTCAATTACAACAGAGCAGAAGGCAGAAGAAAAAATGCTTCTATTAAGTCTGGAAGTTGTTTGATAATTCACCCCCCCCGCTGATTTAGGGCTCAGCGTGAGATGGCATTAGCTCTCAGCTATTAGCTATTTCACGCTCCAGTGAATTTATTTGCCTTGAACTTCTTTAGGGAATATCGCAGGCCAGTTTATTATAAAAGAGCTTTCGAAAACCTGATGCAGTCTTGAAAAGATAAAGTATTGAAGGTAAACTATATCTACAATAAAACAAATGTCCCAAAATTGAATAAAATCTAATTTACAGATTAGAAATCTGCAATCGTGGGGGGGGGGTATCTAAATAAAGAACAATATTTTACCATCGGTGTTATAGATTACTTATATATGTAGAAGTTATGAAGTAAAAAATGTTCTTTCTCTTAAATCTTAGTCGAACGATGGCCGAATGGTTAAGGTGCTGGCCTTCGGAACCGGAGTTCGTGGGTTCGAATCCCACTATGGCATGGATGTTCGTAGCAGTTCGGAATCGTCTTTAAACAGTAGGCCCCGGTCTCATTTAGCCCTCGTGTTGCAAAAAGTAGACCGTAGCACTCCAAAACCAAATCAAACATCTTAAATCTTAAGGTAATCAAATATTTTTAAATGGTATCAGCTATAATTTACCCCAAAAGCTGTACAATAAAGTGCATATTTAAGTAAATTACCTTCTTCCGTTATTTGATATAAAACTGGATATATATTTATGATTTTGTCTTGAAAAATAAATACATCCCCTATATAATAATAGCCTAAGTTATCTGTCCGCCTGTCCTCGAATTTAGGAAGCGGTTGGACTTGGAATGGATAGAGGCATCCATATTAGATTATTGATGAGTTAGGGTTAGCAAAATTCAAAGCGAGTCTTTAAAATATTCGAAATCCACCCCTTCCCACTTTTCGAACGTTTAATGTCGTTATATCAAGCCCTATGTTCCCTGGTTAAGAGCAGGCTATTATGTTTATCACATAATAAATAGATAAAAATAACTTTTTTTTCTAGCATTATGACGTCATTCCTTTAAACGTCTCCATTAGTCAGTTTTTATTTTAAATTATTTAAATATCGTCTGCATTATTTTCATCCGTTTTATCGCCGAAATTAGATATGACGTCAATAATTTGCTTTTATATTTGGCTTCAATAATAGATTAAGTACTTATGTGATAATTTTAAATTGAATCATCGATTATTTTTTGTTGCAATGAAAATTTTATCACAAATTCTATCTACCTCCAGGGTGTAGTAGAAATGATAGTTTCATTCTTTTACTTCCATTCATTACTGAGGTAAAAAACTGGGAAGAACTGAACGATTATTTCGACGTAGCTAAGAAAACCTTGAATTATCTTTCTAAATGAATTCGACGCGATTCTAAACTGCATTCACAGTATCGGGAGACTTTAGAGGAGTGTGACGATAAACAAATTATTGAGCGTGTACCAGATAATTTTCAGCTAAAAAAACAAACCATTTTTTCTACCTGCCTCATTGGGTACTTTCTAGAAAATTAAAATTTTATTAATCCCGTCATATTACGGGCTATATGGTAGTAAAGTGTATATTAAAGTAAGATACCTCCCTCCGTTATTTGATATAAAACTGGATATATATTTACTCTTTTGGATTAAAGAGTAAATACATTCCAAATACCAATGATGTAGTTAATAGCTCTTTACAGTTATCACGTTTTAACTTGACCACATTCTAACTCGAAAGCTGTGAAATCAGGTGAATGCTTAAGTTAAGTGCCTCCTTTCTTTATTCAAAACAATTCTTGATAGAAATTTACGATTTTGGATTAAAAAGCACACCAATGATCTAGTCATTGCGCTTTTCAGTTATCGCAATGTAACTTGACAACAGGATATATATGCAAAACCCTACAAAATGATTTTTCTGGCTGTAGTAAACTCAAAAATGCAAAATAAACCCCACTTTCCAAATAAAAGGAAATTGTTAAGCGATTGTTAAGGAAACTAAAACAATTACGGAGGAATCTGAAAGGAAAAACCGACGCCCTTTCATTATAGAGGTTGCCTCATCTGTCGATGGCAAGCACCTCAACTTCCCGGTCTCGATAAACTGACAAGGCCTTTTAATCACCCACCTGTAGAATGCGATGTGGTAAATCTATTGAAGATAACGTGCTTCCTATCTGGGTCATTGTAGTGAATCAGCTCTCGGCGACCCCCGGGTAAAGCAATGCATTTCGGGACAGTTCCCCGTAAACCCCCCCAACGAGGAAAATCTTCGAATTTCGTAGTTGGGAAGTTAAAAGTAGAGCAACAGGTGATGACCAAGATAGACTGACGAAGTGGTAATGTATTGGGGGAAATTAGAGCCTTAGCGTTCTGCTGTATACTTAACACATTAAGGGACTGTTTCAGCTGACTCAGGCAAGCCCATTTCCTTCCTTGTAGATCAGTTAGTCTTTAGGTTTCAAAGTATTTTAGTGACTGACAGGTGTTCAAACAGCCCCTCTTGATTTGGGGTGCAAGAAATGGGCTTTTAATAGAAATCTAGAGCCATTTTGGGATTCATTCAAAGAATCCCCTATATAATAATAGCCTAAGTTGTCTGTCCTCGAATTTATGAAGCGGTTGGACCTGGAATGGATATATGCATCCATATTGGATTCTTGATGAGTTATGGTTAGCAACGTTCGAAATCCACCCCTTCCCTCTTTCCGTGCGTTTAATGGCATTATTAGGGTTAGGGTTAGCAAAATTCAAAGCGAGTTTGAAAACGTTCGAAATCTACCTCTTCCTCCCTTTTCCAGCGTTTAATGCCATTATTTCTAGCTCTGTTGCCACCGGTAAAGATCAGAACATTAAATTAATCAATTTATCACATAATAAATATTTAAAAAGTAACATTTTTCTAACATTATGACGTCATTCCTGTAACCATCTCCTTTAATTATTTCTAATTTTAAATTATTTAAATATCATCGCATTATTTTCATACGTTCATATAAAATCTGTTTTTGAAACCCATTTTCCGCAAATATTTCTACTCCATTTAGCACAATGGTTTCTACATCTGTTTCTTTTGCACGATTGTCGAACTTGACAATTCTTCCGTGCGTCAGTAGCATGAATTTCTGTCATTGGAATAGAAGTGTTCTCGACTTCTTCTCTATATTTACTTCTTCGCTCTTCAGAAAATAAAATCTTGACTGTTGCCCAGGCCTGATATAATCCATAAATTTCATGTTATGCGATTAGCTGTTAAACCCTTCTATGAGTCAAATTGGATCACAACCGTGAATATAGGTATACCCCATTGGATAATGCGAAATGAAGTGGAAGAGGAATGAAAGTTTACCTATATTTTATTACTTAACTAAAAATCAATGTATATTTTTGTAAAGTGATATTAAAATTTTATATATATATATAAATATATAATGATCAAATATATATATATATAATGATCAAATTTTTAATGAGACAAATTGGCTCGGTCCGTAAATTTAGCGTTAAGGATGTACGTAGTCAGACTGTCGAGGTAGATGAAAGATACTGCCTTTATAGTTTATGGAATCAAAAACTTATGTAACATATTCTAGTGTAAAGAACAAACAAGCAATGCTAACGCTTAGAACAAACCAAAATTCGAACCTCCGAAAATGGCTTGTGATCCGCAAACATGAATTAGGTGTCCCATATATCGTGGAAATCAACAAACAAGCAATGCTAATGCTTAGAACAAACCAAAATTCGAACCTTCTCTATAGTTAATTTCAGTGACCCACTGTTCTGCCTTTAAGCGTCTTAGCAAACATTTACACTGTAACCTAAACTGAGATCATTGAAGGCTATTTTTAATACGGCAAACAAACAATACGACAGGTAACCATGGGTACGAAAATGGCTTGTGACCGGAAAACATGAATTAGGTGTCCCATATAACGTGGAAATATTTTCCTCTTTTCACTTTCAGAAATAACACCACACCCACTTATAGAAGCCTATATCCTAAATGATTCTTTCCCTAATCTACTGTTTATAATTAGCTTTCTATTTTCTCTTTCATTTGATTCCAGCCTATTCACTTTTAATCGTGCCACCTGTCATAATATATGTATATATATATAAATCGAATGGATGAGCTCGCTTAGCGTTGTTTTTCATTTCGAACGGACACTGGAAAGTTGATAAACCACTTCTCAGATGGAGGAACGGTATTCTAATAATAGGGTCATCTGTCGAGTCGAGGAATTACTTCCTCGAACTGAATTAGAATGTAATCAGAGAAGAGTGTTCCGGATATAATTATTTAGAATTCGTGATGGAGGAGGAAAAACTGCAGAATGCTGGTAACGCGGATGATATATATGAGGTCATGGTAGGAATAGATAAACCAGTTGTTGAAATGACTTGAGTCATTTCACTTTTTAAATTTTAATTGATTCATTTAACTTTGGGGAAACTTTTAGATTAAAAAAATGATTGAATGATTTCATTATTTTATACCAAGGAAAGTGGTAATCAGGGACTAATATCTTAGTTATTTTCGAATCATCATGGTTCCATATTTAGGATATCAGACAGGGACTTGCTGAAAACGGACTACTAATGGATTAGAACGATCATTTTAACTGCAGATTTCAACTGGTAGACTTAGCCGTCAATGGCTCACCAGATCAGGAAGTTTCATAGAATCGAATTTCTGGCAGGCCTCTTCTTGGACAGACTTTTCCAGTTTTTGACTTCGAGGACCTTCATATCTGACAAACTGTTGTACTGGAAGACATTGCCCAAGCCATATGGTTTAGGTCCTGGAAAAGGTCCTGGTTAGGGAGTTCCATACAATCGAATTCCAGGAAGCCCTCTTCTTGGACAGACTTTTCCAGTTTTTGTCTCCGAACATCTTCATATCTGATAGACTCTTGTAATGGAAGACATTGCCAAAACCATTTGGCTTAGGTGATGTAATAGGTCCTGGTTAGGGAGTTCCATACAATCGAATTCCAGGCAGCCCTCTTCTTAGACAGACTTTTCCAGTTTTTGACTTAGAGGACTTTCACATCTGACAACCTGTTGTACTGGAAGACATTACCCAAACCATTTGGCTTAGGTCCTGGAATAGGTCCTGATTAGGGAGTTCCATGCAAT
>CM063499.1:91959975-91972475 GCA_032207245.1 Pardosa pseudoannulata | reverse complement strand
CAATTAGGATAAATATAAACAAATTACTTCAAAATTTCCATGTTTTGGAAATTTACAAAATTCCCTTCCCAAAATTTAAATTGCTGATAATATTCGCGTCGTATTCTTTTTTAAATCTCCTGTCTAAATAGAATCATTGCTGGCCTTCACCATAACCTAGTAAACAATCCAAACACACGAGACGTGTTGTCTCCAAGGTGTGGAACGTAATATTGAAGCCCGGTTTTATTTACTTTTCTCGTCTGCTCTCTGTTTCTGGAACGGGAAATGCCCGGCACCCGATATTCGGGCACATTCCGCTGCGCCGTTTTTATTTTTACCTTTCGGCCGGGAGCTAATATCGGAATCTCTCGGTTTCTCAAGAGTTTAATTGTGACCGTAACTCCCCAAATTAGAAAAACCGTCGGTTTCGCTGTGAGCTATCACTCTCCGGCAACACTGGCCTTTTTTTCCCTACGTGCTCTGCATCCAGTCAAAGATTAAGAAACAAAAAATGGCATCACCTGTGGGCCTCTTTTTTTTTCTCATATCACTTTCGCTACACGGAAAACTTCTGCACCAAAAAATCGGTTTTTTTTTCTTTCTCTAGCGGTGAAATCGGTCTGGGGGGGAATTTCCCCCGGAAAATATGTAGGCTATGTTCTGCTCCAATCAGTGGATACTTTTTGGTGGGTGTTGCATCACGCTAGCCGTTCGGAACGCTAAGTAGGGCGTTCTGATCTGTCGGTGTGTGTGTTCTAGGCCCCTCCTTGTTCTATCCATTGATAAAATTCATCTTCACCGGCGAGAACGGGTTTTTTTTGTTAGTTTTGTTTTTTGTTCCAAGCTTCTTAATTTCGTCACCACGTGCAGTATTTAAACCACTTGTCATCTGCGGAGGAACTCAGATCTGTCTCAGATTCACTTAGTGACGTTCTGCCCTTTTTTCTTTGTCTGGATTGTGAACTTCCTTTTGCCGGTGAGTGATTTTCTTTTACATGGTGTTACAATTTGGAGGCGTGCGTTTGTTTATGTTTTACCTTCCGTTTTGTAGAATTTGTAGGGTTTTTTTTGTGCTTTTATTGTGTACGGACATCTAGTTCGGCCACAAACAGAATTTTTTTTTCGAAGTCCTTTTAGACAGTATTAAGTGTTCCTTCCAATTACTAGAAAACATTTTTTTTGGACTTAACTTATCCCTAATTCAAGAAAATTGTTTTTTATTTCCAGATCCTAAAACCAAATAATCTAGTGAATTCGATGATGTCCAATCATTTAAGGCCATACAATTTGACCGTTGCTTTTAAAATTAAACAGATAATATCTGTAAAGCAGGATAATGTTCAAACAAAGGGTAAAGTTTTGTTTTGGAGCACTACGGTCTTCTTTTTTTACAACACGAAAACTAAACACTTTTAGAATGGTTTATTTGTTTGTGCTTTTATTGTGAACGAACATCTAGTTCGACCAAAAACAGAATTTTTTTAGAAGTCCTTTTAGACAGTATTAAGTCTTCCTTCCAATTAGGAGAAAACATTCTTTTGGATTTAACTGATTCCTTGTTCAGGAAAATTATTGTTTGTTTCCAGAACCCAAAACCAAATAATCTAGTGAATTCGATGATGCCCAATCAAATAGGTACATCGTGCTTTTTGATCTATGAGTTATCTCTTATGTTTACAATTTGATCGTTGCTTTTAAAATTAAACAGATAATATCTGTAAAGTAGGATAATGTTCAAACAAAGAACACTATGCTTTTAGATCTAATAGTTACTATGGCAAAAATTTGAGCATTGTTTATAATGTTAAATTCGAGAAAGTATCTGTAAAGCCAGATGATATCCAAACAAAAGTCAAAGTTTTGTTTTGGAGTTCTACGGTTTACTTTTTTACAACACGAAAACTAAACACTTTTTGTCCACTTTTGTTTTTTAAACACTTTTTTCTTTGTCTGGATTGTGAACTACCTTTCGCCGGTGAGTGATTTTCTTTTACATGGTGTTACAATTTGGAGGCGTGCGTTTGTTTATGTTTTACCTTCCGTTTTTGTAGAATGGTTTATTTCTTGTGCTTTTGTTGTGAATGGACATCTAGTTTTTGGGCACAAACAGAAATTTATTAGAAGTCAGTATTAAGTCTTCCTTCCAATTAGGAGAAAACATTCTTTTGGATTTAACTAATTTCTCGTTCAGGAAAATTGTCTTTCGTTTCCAGATCCAAAAACCAAATAATCTAGTGAATTCCATGATGTCCAATCATGTAAAGACATCGTGCTTTTTGATCTATCAATTATCTCTTACATTTACTATTTGACCATTGCTTTTAAAATTAAACAGATATTACAAAAGCAGGATAATGTTCAAACAAAGAACATTATGCGTTTAGATCTAATAGTTATTATGGCAAAAATTTTACCGTTGTTTATAATGTTAAAATCGAGAAAATATTTGTAAAGTTGGATGATGTAGAAATAAACGACAAAGTTTTGTTTTGGAGCGCTACGGTTTACTTTTTTACAACGCGAAAACTAATGAGATAGGGACCTACTGCTCAAAGCCGATTCTGAACGGCTACGAACATCCATGCCAGCAACGGTATTCGAACTTACGAGCTCCGTCACGGAAGAGCAGCGCCTTACCATTGAGATATTATTCGGCACCTAAGCATAATATTTTGGTTAGAACTTGTATTTCATTTTGCTAATTATTTTCATTTGTTATTTTTTATTTTTTCTACTATTTCGGATACGAACATTCATACCACATCGGGATTTAAACCCACGAACTCCGGTACTGAAGTTCGGCGCTCTAAGCATTCGAACTTTCGATCGGTGCTTTACGTAAATAGGTATTTCAAGAGCGGTAGACTAATTTTTAGTTCATTTATTTAGCCGAGTACTCTAACGTCACAGTAATATTTAACTTACAAAATTTTAACACATTGTGTGCAGGTACATTTCGCAGTGGAATTGTACCGGGAACGGGCGTTTTGCTCGTCCCTTCAGTTATTCAGTTAAATCTCAATAGATCGAAAATTATTCCACTTTTTAACCCACTTTTCGTATTTTATATTGAAATATATAAACAAATATATAAATAGAAATATATAAATAACACCATAAGATTTTTGTAAACAAAAAATATATTTTTGAGTGGATAAATTTATAATAGTATCGTAAATATGAAAAATCAAATAGAAATAGTAGTATATAGTTTTAATTTTTTCGAATTATGTTATATATAAACATTTTTACATTATAAAAAAATGAAAAGAGCAATCCTAAAACTAATAATGTCAAAACTAGTTTTTATTCGTCTCCATTTTTCCAGAATCTGTGTAGTAGACAAGAACATTCGGCTTCGTTTTCCTGTCTATATCGTTATTTTTATAACCAGAAACAAACCCTGTTGTTACACTAACCCGTACTAGTATGTGACTCGCGATCATATTAATCGCGACGAATATTAATCGTCAGAAAACTTACTAGTACTTGACTCGGGCCCAAGTATCAATCGTCAGAAAACGTACTAGTACGTGTTCCGCACTTAAGTGTCAATCATCAGAAAATGTACTAGTACGTGACCCGCGCTCAAGTATCAATTGTCAGTAAACGTACTAGTATTTGACCGACCCGCGTTCAAGTATCAATAGCCAGACAGAGTACTAGTACGTGACTCGCGCTCAAGTATCAATCGTCAGAAAATGTACTAGTACGTGACCCGCGCTCAAGTATCAATTGTCAGTAAACGTACTAGTATTTGACCGACCCGCGTTCAAGTATCAATAGCCAGACAGAGTACTAGTACGTGACCCGCGCTCAAGTATCAATCGTCAGAAAATGTACTAGTACGTGACCCGCGCTCAAGTATCAATTGTCAGTAAACGTACTAGTATTTGACCGACCCGCGTTCAAGTATCAATAGCCAGACAGAGTACTAGTACGTGACTCGCGCTCAAGTATCAATCGTCAGAAAATGTACTAGTACAAACATTGAGTTAATATAAATTTAAAATCTACGACAAAAGCGAAATGAGAGCTAGAGATTAGAAAAAAAAATTAATTCAGCTGAAAGAATTAATTTCTAAAAGACCGTAAACAGGATATGATAAATCTTAGCCTGAAATATCTAACCTCGTACAAGCTCAATTAAATTACCCCGGTTTGATTAAAGAACGTTTAAAAATAACATTTCACAAACATTAAGAACAGAGTCGGCATATGTCGGTGAAATCCCGGTAATTTAATCGGCCTGATCTACATTTTGACAAAAGAAACGCGGTTTCAGAAAGGAATAAAAATACAACTAATAAATAAAAACCTAACTTTACAAACTTTTGTCGTGAAAAATGCTCCAGTTTTTTTTATATTTTTACTTCCTATTATTTGCTTTCTTTTACCCTCGAGATTAGAATAAATGCTAAGAAATGAATCCTAAATTTAGAAAATAGAATTTTTATTAAGTTTAATGTGTAATATATATCCGTAAAATTCATACATTCCTACAATAATTTAATATAATTGCAGAAAATAATAAAAACACGTTTGAATTTAAGATCCTAATCGACTGTAAACATTCTGATTTTTTTTTCTTTTTGAAAAATATTTAATAGATTAGCATATAGCCCGTCATATGATAGTATCAGTAAAATTCATAATTTTTCCTATAAGTACCCTATGAGGTAGGTAAACAAAAATGGTTTGTTTTTTGGCTGAGAATTATCTGGTACATGCTCAATAATTTGTTTAACTTTACTGACTGCTGCCAACTTTAATTTATCTTGTCCTATTAAGTGATAGGATGAACAGCAGAGGGTTTAATATAGACAGTGATTTTTTGTCGGTATATAAGAATGATGTCCATAATTCAGCGAATCGATAGCAAACCGTGTGGTTATGTATAAAAAACAAACACACAAACGTACAAACTTCTTCATTTTCAAAGATATATAACTTAAACGCTAGATATTTATGAGTCCCTGAAACAGACTCCTAGACATATATGAAAATAGTTTGTTGTTATTATAGGTAATAAAAGTTTCATTGCAACAAAAAATAATCGATGATTTAATTTAAAACTGTCACATATGCACCTAACCTATCATTTAAGCCAAAGAAAATTATTTACATAATACCAAAGTTCAGTGATGAAACGTATGTACATAATGCAGACGATAATTTAAAATAAGAATAATTTAACGATAAATAATACGATTATAATAGGAATAATCTATATATATATATAAATGAATTTGTGTCTATCTGTCTGTCTGTACTCAATAGACTCAAAAACCATGCATCCAATCGCCGTGAAAATTTGGGAAATTCTTAGGTATATCCCTGGGAAGGTTTTTGTAAATTTTTAACGTTCGAAATCCAGTCCTTCCCCCTTTTTCGAGAATTTTATGTCATTATTCCAAGCATTATTTTCCCCGGTTAAACGCAAACAATTTTTTTAATTTATCGCATCATAACTAAGTGAAAGAAGCAATATTTCTAGCAATAGGACGTAAAAGCAGGAGATTAAAATTTTCAATTTATCGCATAATAAATAGGTGAAAATGATATTTTTTTATCATTATGACGTCATTCCTTTAAATATTTCATTTATTCATTTCTTATTTTATATTATTTAAACATCGTCTGCGTAGTATCCATTCGATTTGACCTGGAAATTTAGATACAAAGTGATTGACTTCTATTTCTATGTAACGCAAATTATAGCATTTTTATATGAGAACTAATTTTAAATTTAATTTTTGGTTCATTTTTACGTTACAATGAAATGTTTATCAACAATATTCTAACTACAAAAAGTACAAATTTCAGTGACTCTCATAGGCAAATAAAGCCTATCATGTTATATAGTTATCTTTATATTCATATAGTTGTCAATATGAATGTGTGCTTCTGTTTCATACAAAACCATGTGGTTTGTCATAAATTTCCTTCATTTTGGATAACATTTATTAATACCAACAAAATTAGAACTGTTGTCAAAACCTCTGCTTCTTATTCTACCACTTAATATGTCAAAATCTATTAACAGTAATACAGTAGTATAAAAACTGAATATTGTTATAATACGCTTATAATAGAAATATATAAATATACCAATGACTCGAACTGTACTGTGAAGAATTTAGAGAGTTATGCACGAAAAAAACTCTGTTTAAAAGTAATACTTTAAGTACACCATAGCAAAGCACGGGCACACCTGCTAGTTTAACGATAAATAATACGATTATAATAGGAATAATTTAAAATAAATGATTAAATGAGATAGTTACAGAAATGACATCATAATTCTAGAAAAGAAATGTTGAATAATCACGTTGAATTAATTTAGGAAGATAATTCAAAGTTTTCTTAGCTAAGCAGAAATCATTGTTAAGTTCTGCACATTTTTTTGTCATAGTAATTAACTGAAATAAAGGTACTAAACTATCATTTCCATTACACCCCAGAGGAAGATAGAATTTGTTGTTAATACCGGCGATAACATTTTCATTGCAACAAAAATAATCGATGATTCAATTTAAAATTGTTAAATTTTAAATTATCACATATGTACCTAATCTATTATTTAAGCCAAATATAAAAGAAAATAATTGACGTCATATCTAAGTTAAATGAAAAAACGTATTAAAATAATACAGACGATATTTAAACAATTTAAAATAAGAAATCATTAAATGAAGTCGAATGACGTCATAATGATAAAAAATGTTATATTGATCTACTTATTATATGATAAATTGATAAATTTAATCGTCTGCTCTTAACCGGCGAAAATAGGGCTCGAAATAATGGCATTATATGCTAGAAAAGGGGGGAAGGGGTGGATTTCGAACATTGCTAACCCTAACTCATCAAGAATCCAATATGGATGCCTCTATCCATTCCAGGTCGAACCGCTTCATCAATTCGAGGACAGACGGACAGATAACTTAGGCTATTATTATATACGGGATACGTTATATAGTTTGCAGCGTTAAAACCACTCAAAAGTTTTTTATATTAAATTTAAGTAAATTTCTTTATATCTCTTTGTATATATATTTTAAATTTTTTTTAAATGTAACGCCTTAAATGACAAAACTATGTAAATCTTTTAAAACAAGAGTAATATTAAAAAACTTAATATTTTTATTTTCCCAAGCGAGCTTAACTTTTTATTTTGAATAAAAAATTATGACACAAAGAAAAATTTTCATCTGGGAAAGTATTTGTTTACTTAAGGTATCCGTTTACGTTCGGAGAACTTTTTTCTTTAAAACTAGAAACCAGTTCATGTCTTTACATTTTTAGATTAATTTTTTATATTATCATAGATAATTGCACTTAGAAAATTTATTCATGGAGAAGTTTTTATTAAAATTTTATTAAATGAAGAAAATTTAGTAAAAAAATCGGTTTTTTTTCAAAAGGCCTGATTTTTTAATAAATTAAATTATTTCAATATTATTTGACGCAACACATTTCTTATACACTGGACTAGTGAATCACCTAAATCTTTGCTTAAATTACATTTGGTAAAAAAATTGTATCCCTCAAAATTATACTTTGAATTTTTAACGAATTTTCATTACCTTTATATCTAACTATGAGTGTAACATCATTAAAAATTATCCCAATTTAAAGCTCTTAGGTTATTCACTAGTAAATACTATCAAAAGCATTCATAATAATATTCAACAAAATATTTTAAGAACTTTTTCAGAAATCCCATTTCAAGTTTCGACATTGTATTAAAAATACCGTTCCGAGAAAAACGCATTTGAAGTTTATGAAAGCAACTTTAACTATTAAAAAATTAAAATACGTGTTTAAAATTACCCACACTTTCTTCCTTCAAAACTTTCTCATTGCCAAGTTGATAATTATTAAAAATACTAGAAAAATGTTTAAACTAATCTTCACGAAAATATAAAAAGTTTTGTCCAAAAGCTGCTCTTTAAAAGGCTTTAAATTCACAACTTCCGGTTCCGAAGTCGCTACTTCCGTTTTGTTCCAGCAGCTGTCACTGATGTTTAAATAGCTGTCACTTTTTTTTTAAAGGCCGTAGAGACAAAACAAAAACAGATTTAGAAGCCTAAAAGTTGAAAATTTTACAGTAGAGAAATAAAAAAAAATTACGATTTTTGGCAAAAAATGACGTTTTCAACATTAGACTCACACCTTAAGTTAAATTTTTTTCTCAATAGAAAAAACATTAGATGCATATTTAGTCTTAAACCGAATAAGTTTAAATATATATATTCTAATTAATATTTCTGTTGTGTTTTGGAAAAATTGTTATAATTAATAATTAATGGACTTTTTAATATGAAAAATGATTTTAATATAAAAAGTGATTTTGAACATGAGCATAACTTTAAATTTATTCAGTACTTTACCAAAAAATATTTTTTTTTGGCTAATTAGAATCTAAAACCCAAACACACCCATGCAGTGATTTTTAAAATTACGATATGAATGTCAAATATTTTACATTTTCTAGGTAACTAAATTTAAGTGTACATGTAAATAATAAAGAAGCTATAAAATAAATTGAGTTTAGCATGATTATGAAGTATACCAGCATATAGCCCGTCATATGACGGATAAGTAAAATTTTTAATTTTCAGGAATTGTAAATTTCTCTATGAGGCAGGTAAAGACAATGGTTTGTTTTTGGGCTGAATATTATCTGGTACGCGCTGAATAATTTGTTTCACTTTATACTCCATAAAGTTTAGAATCACGTTGAATTCATTTAGAAAGATAATTCAAAGTTTTCTTAGCTAAGTCGAAATTATCGTTCAGTTCTTCCCAATATTGTTTTGCCACAGTAATTAATGGAAGTAAAGGAACGAAACTATCATTTCCACTACACCCTGGAGGTAGAATTTGTTGTTAATACCGGTGATAAAATTTTCATTGCAACAAAAAATATTCTATTAAATTTAATTAACGATAATTACTAAATTCAATACTACCACATATGTACCTAATCTATTATTTATGAAAAATATAAAAGAAAATTATTCCCCGTAATATCTAAGTTCAGTGATAAAACATATGAAAATAATGCAGACGATATTCAAATAATTTAAAATAAAAAATTGATTTAATGAGATGAAATGACGTCATATGCTGGAAAAAATGTTGTTTTTATGTATTTATTATGTGACAAATTGATAAATTTAATCTTGCTCTGATAGGGGAAATAAATTTATGACGTTCGAATGAAATTAACTTATCGTTTTTACAAATACATTTTTACGTTATATATCTTGATTATGACCATCTTAATACAGATTCTACATATTTCCAATATTTGTAGCCATTTAACAGCTCATAAATTATTTTACAGAAAACTTAGTATATTATTATATATATATATATATCAAAATTGTTATACTTAAACTCCCTCTTAAAAATCTCCCTTTCCCGTTCTCTACCTAAATTTATTTTCCCAACTGTCTTATTTAAGAACTGTTCACAGATTTTAAATCTATACTAATAGTCTCTAATATTTATATAAAATGCTTTTATTTCACTCTCTCCGTTTTCCAGCTGTCTCAATAAAATAGCTCATATTTTAATATATAAATTCCTTTTTATGCTAGAGCGCTGACTAAGCTACTTTCTGTGATAATATATCGATATATATATCTATATATAATATATATATATATATATAGTTTATATATATATATATTGAAATATATAAACTAACCCGTACAGTAACATCGAGTAAAATTAGTCAGAAAACGTAGTATATACGAATCATCAAGTATCATCGAACGATTCGAATGGTAGAGCGCTGCTCTTCGGAACCGGAGTTCGCGGGTTCGAATCCAGCTGCTAGCATGGATGTTTCTAACCATTCGGAATCGGCTTTAAACTGTAGGTCCCGGTCTCATTAACCCTCGTGTGCAAAACAGTAGACCGTAGCGCTTAACCAAACCACACTCAATATCAATCGCCAGAACACGTACTAGTAAGTGTCCCGCATACAATTGTGTTAAGAAATGACCCACAAATTTGTCAGCTATAATTTGAAAAGAGTGAGAGAGATTACAGTGTATGTGTTTTCAAACAAATGTAATTTAAAGTGATAAGGCCCAAAATCATACAGTATGTGATTTACGAAATCTTTGACCACGCCCTCTCTACTTTAGTAGGCGTGGCTATCTTCTGTACATAAAAGCTATACGTTTGTTTAAAATAACATGGGTAAAAAACATAAATAGAAATGTAAGCTTACAAACAAAAACAAAGTTAATGATTGTAATAAGCTTTTAGAACCAAGTTGTATTTCTTTCTTTTTTAACAGCATTCCTGTATATAACGACCTAATCATTTCTTCCTATTGCAGCTTATTTCAATATGAGGAACTCTGTCGTATTTGCTCTCGCTCTGGTATTGTGCGCAGCCCTGGTCGTCCGGCAGGCCGATGCCGGACATGGACTCCGACTGAAGAAGCTGGTGAAATACGGACTCATCGCTAACGCTTTCACCGGAAAGAAGATCCTGTTCCCACTGCCTCTGCCCCTCCCCATCCCTGTGTTCCAGGAGAACATTCACCATCAGCCCATCCCGTGAGTATTCACTTGAGACCAATCCTATTGACATTACGAACGTATATTTACGTATCCCTATGTATGCGGATATCTCTATATATGTATGTATAGACATATTTACACACGAATACATACATACATACATACATATATATATATATAATATATATACATATATATATATATATATATATATATATATATATATATATGCACATATATCTGAGTATTTGTGAGTGTATATAACATACATATATATACACACATATAACACATCTACATACATACAAATATACACACATACACACATATATATACGTACATACATATATATATATATATATATATATACGTACATATATATATATATATACATATACATACGTATATATATATACATGCATATATATATATATGATATATATATATATGTATACATATATTATATACATATATATTATATATATATATTTATATATATATATATATATATATATCTGTGATATTTGTGTGTGTATATATACATATATATATACACATAATAACACATCTACATATATACAAAACATAGACACATATATATACGTAATATATATATATATATATATATACATATATATATATATATACACATATATATTTCGATACACAGGGACATATTATACTATTTAATACGTTACATATATGATATATATATATACATACATACATACATATCTATACATACATGCATACATACATATATATATATACACACACAATACGTATATATATATACATACATACATATATATATATCCATATATATATATACAAAACACATACATATATATACACTTTACACACAATACATATATTTATATAAGTGTGTATGAATCGTAGAATTTTTTTAAATAAAAAAATTATGGCTACTCTATATGGTTATTAATAGGCTAAATAATTTACTATACTATTTAATTCGAAAATAAGAATTAATCTCGTTAATTTTAGATCTATTTTAATTTGTATCGATATACTTTTTCCACAGTATAATCTTTATATGATTATCTAAAAACTAACATATAGCCCGTCATACGACGGGATTAGTAAAATTTTGAATTTTCCAGATTTGTAAAGTACCCTAAGAGGCAGGTAAAAAAATATTTTGTTTTTGGGCTAAATTTTAACTGGTACAAGGTCAATAATTTGTTTATCTTCATACTCCTCTAAAGTCTCCCGATACTGAGAATGCAGTTTAGAATCGTGTTGAAACCATTCAGGAAGATAATTAAAAGTTCTTTTAGCTAAGTCGAAATTATCGTTAGGTTAGTCCCAACTTTTTTGGCCACAGTAAATATGGGAAGTAAAGGAAGAAACTATCGTTTCCACTACACTCTGGAGGTAGATAGAATTTGTTGTTAATAACAGTTATAAAATTTTCATGGCAACAAAAAATAATCGACGATTCAATTGAAAATTATCACATATGTGTGCCTAATCTATAATTGAAGCCAAATATAAAAGAAAATTATTGACTTCCTATATCAGTTCAGTAATAAAACGCTTGAAAATAATGCAGATGATATTCAAGTAATTTAAAATAAGAGATGGTTAAAAGAATGACTTCATAATGGTAGATAAAAATTTTATTTTTATCTTCTTATAATGGGATAAATGGATATATTCAATCGCTTGCTCTTAACCGGGGAAAATAGTATTTGAAATAATGGCAAGAAAAGCTTGAAAAGGGGGATGGGGTGGATTTCGAACGTTTTCGAACTCGCTTTAAATTTTGATAAAGAAAAGAATCCTCTATATAATAATAACTGAATATATATTTACCATTTTGGCTTAAAGAGTAAATACATCCCCTATATAATAATAGCCTAAGTTATCTGTCCGCCTGTCATCGAATTTATGAAGTGGTTGGACCTGGAATGGATAGAAGAATCCATATTGGATTCTTGATGA
>CM063499.1:91942475-91949975 GCA_032207245.1 Pardosa pseudoannulata | reverse complement strand
ATCGGCTACAAACATCCATGGCGATCAGTACCGGGATTCGAACACACTTACTCGGTAACGAAGTGCAGCGCCATCTTCGGCGAAAAATATATGACATACAACTGTATGCAAAAATTAATTTTACATATCATCCCCTATATAATAATAGCCTAAGTTATCTGTCCGTCTGTCCTGGAATTTATGAAGCGGTTGAAATCGGAATGAATACAGACATCCACATTGGATTCTTGATGAATGAGGGTTAGCAAAAACATTTGCAATCCACCCCTTAGCAAAATTCAAAGATAGTCTTTAAAACGTTCGAAATCACCCCTTTCTCCCTTTTCAAGCTTTTAATGCCATTATATCAAGCCTAATTTTCCCCGATTAAGAACAGGTGATTAAGTTTATCACATAATAAAAGGGTAAATGTAATTTTTTTCTAACATTATGACGTCATTCAATCTCATATAATCATTTCTTATTTTAAATTATTTAAATATCGTCTGCATTATTTTCACACGTTTTATCACTGAACTTAGATATGGCGGAAATAATTTTCTTTTATATTTGGATTTAAATAATAATAGTGTTGGTGTTTATGTGATATATTTCAAAATTGAATCGTCGAGGATTGGTTACATTTGTTTTATGTACGGTTGTATATTATTCATATTGATTTTCGTGTGGAGTGCTATTGCGCGGACTAATGTTATAATTCGAGCGTTTAGGGGTGTGATTAAGTAAGGGGTTTGAGTTTGTTGTATTTTTTACATACACAGTAGTGGACTAGTGTTTGGTATCTTTCATGTGTATCTAATATGTGTGTGTGTGTGTGTGTAGTTTTGGTGGTGTGGTGTGTGTGTTGTGAAGGTGGGTTGTTGTGTTATATGTGTTGGTGGGATTGTGTCTATGTATGTGGTGTCTGTAACACATGTGAGTTTTTGTAATATAATGTTTGTGTGGTAGTATGTATGTATGTGAGTGTGTCTGTATATGTACTGTGTATGTGTGTGTTGTGTGTTGTGTGTGTGGTATATAGATATACTGTGGTATATATAACTCATCGTGTTGTGTGTGTGAGTTGTGAGTGTGTGCATGATGTGTGGTATTTGTATGAGTGTGTGTGTGTGTGTGTGGTGTGTGTGTGTGTGTTATATGGATGTGTATATTTATGTATGTGTATTATGTGTTGTATGTGTGTTATATACAGTGTATGTATATGTGTGTGTGCTGTGGTGTGTGTGTGTGTGTGTGTGTGTGTGGTATGTGTGGTGTATGTGTATGATATGTATGTACTGTGTATATATATGTATTATATATATATATATATATGTATGATATGTATGGTATTGTATATGTATGTATATATGTATGTATGTATATGTGTATATGTGTGTATGTATGTATGTATGTCTGTGTGTATGTATATTCATGTATATATGTGTGTATGTATGTACATTATATATGTATGTGTATGTATGTATATGTATGTTGGTATTGGTCTGTCTGTATATGTATGTATATGTCTGACATGTATGTATGTATGTGTATGTGTGTATATGTATGTGCATGTAATGGTGTATTTATGTATGTGTATGTGTTGTGTATGTATGTTTATATATGGTTTTGTGTAATTGTGGTGTATGTATAGTGTGTGTGTATATTTATATGGGTCTATATATGTGTGTGTCTGTGTCATATAGATTGTGTGTAATGTTGTATAAACACTTATAGTGTGGTGTGTTTATTTTATGTTTGTGTATGTATGCTATTATGTTTAGTGTGTTGTGTGTGTACATATCTGTTAGATACATACATATATATCATATATGTTATATACACACAGTATATATTACATACATACAACACATATATACATATATATACATGTGTTTATATTATATATTTTGTGACATACACACACACAATATATGTGTATTTTTTATATATTATCTATGTACACACACACATATCTATATATTACACGTGTAATATGTTATAGCCATATATATATATATATTATTTAATATTATATAGATATTGTGTTTCGTATATTTTTTGTGAATATATGTGTTTATCTATTAATTATATATATAGTGTATCATGTTATGGATATATAGATACATATTTTTATACATTTGTGTGTATATTTATATGTATGTTTTACACTATATAATATATTGTGTTATATATATATCTATTTATACACGTTTACATTGTATGTTATTATATATATTTATATATATGTATTTATTATGTGTGTGTGTGTATATGTGTGCTTATGTGTGTATGTATGTTGTGTATAGTATTTGTCTGTCTTTGCAATGTTATGTCTGCGTAAGTCTGTCTGTATGTATTTATGTGTACTCTCTGTATGTTAATACATATATGTGTGTATGTACATCTATCACAGTATGTATGTATTCTCTATCTTTATAGATGTTTATATATGTGTTATAGAGTTGTGTATTTATTTTGATATAGATGTATATTAAATGGTTATATATATATATATGATGTGTTAGTGTTGTTATTAGTGTGTGTTATAGAGTATTTTTGTTAAGTATATATATATACTAATTTGTGTGTGTATGTTTGTGTGTCATTGAGATTCACTGTATATATATTAATATGTAACTGTGGATATGTTTCTATTATATATCTCTATGTGTGTATAGTGTGTGTGTGTGTATAATTTGTTTGTCTGTGTACTGGAAGTGTGTGTGTGTATATGTAGGGTGTGTGTTGTGTGTGGTAACAAGTGTGTGTGTTGTCGTGTGTGGTGTGTGTGTGTGGTGTTTTACATGTGTGTGTATATAAATTGTGTGTGTGTGTGTGTATGTATATGGTGTATGGTTATATATATATATGTATGGTTATGTGTGGTTGTGTGTGTATGTGTGTGTATGCATGTGTATAATCTGTCTGTATGTGTGTTTGTGTAGACATACATAGTATGTATTTATATGTCTGTATATGTATGTATGACTTACTGTATGTATGTGTTTATGTACATAGAGTATGTATGTGTGTATACATATATTATGTATGTATGTGTATGTATACATGGGTATGTACATGTCTACATGTATGTATGGGTATGTATGTCTGTATATGTATACATATGTGTATGTATATATGTCATTGTGTGTGTCGTGTCGTATGTGTGTCTGTGTGTGTGTGTGTGTGTGTGTGTGTGTGTGTGTGGTTATGTATATGTGTGTGTGTGTGTGTATGTATGTATATGTATGTAGTGTGTATGTGTATATGTGTGTGTATGTGTGTCACACAATGTGTGTGTGTGTATGTATAATACTCTGTGTATATGTGTGTGTATGTTATACATACACTATATGTGTGTATGTATCTATCTGTGTGTATGTCTGTCTTAGTGTGTATTATATATTATATCTGTGTGTGTACATATATATACATACAATACTGTATACTTATGTATTTATGTATATATATGGTGTACATACACACACATATAAATATAAGTGTGAGGTGTATTTTATATTTGTGTGTGTGTATGTATATATATAAAGTGTGTGTGTGTGTGTGTGTATTACAATATATATATGTGTGTGTGTGTATTGTATATATATAATGTGGTGTTGTGTACATATTGTATATATATATTACGTGTATGTGTGTGTGTATATATATACATACTATATACACATGTGTGTATATATACATACACATATACTGTGTGTGTCACATATATATATATATACATGTGTGTGTGCTGTATGTATATATTATATATATATATAGTATGTCATATATGTGGTGTATACACACACATATATATATGTATAACACATATATATATTTGTATGTGTGTACACACAGTGTGTAGGTTGTGTGTATTATATACATTTATATATGCATATATCAGATACACACACACACACAGTTCATATATATATATATCTATATATATTTGGTGTGTGGTGGTTTTATTATATGTTGAGATATGATACGTGTTGTTATATTATATTTATATATATATAATATTTTACATGTTTATGTATATGTGTGAAGTTGTTGGTAATATATATCTTTGTTATATAAATGGAGGATTGTTATTACACATCTACACACACACACACACACATAACATATATGTAATATATATATATATTTATATATGTAAATACATATTATGTGTCATATGTGTATATATATTAGCATATAGTGATTTATATGTTATGATATATATATATATATATATATACACATACATACATGTACATACATATATACATTCTGTATCACATATGTGTTCATATATATACAACATATATTTCATATATATATATATACACAATATATATACATACATTAGTACACATATTATTATATATATATACATACACACACAATCTTATATTATATATATATATATATATCTACATTTATTTTATACATACACACACACACACACATATATATACATACACACACACACACACATATATATATACATACACACATACACACACACATATATATATATATATATATATATATATATATATAATACATATATACGTATATATATATGCATATAAACAGATACATACACACACATTATATATATATATATATATATATATATATATATATACATGCATTTATGGATATATAGAGACATAAATATATACATATATACACATATATAAATACACATATGCACATAAACACACACACACACACATATATATATATATATACATATATATACACAAATAAATACATATACATGCATATATATATATATATATATATATATATATATATATATATATATATATATATATATATCTACATATACCTATATACATACATACATACATACACATATGTATAAATGACATATCTCTTTATCCCCAGAACTGTAGTTTGTTCATTTGTAGGAAGGAAATGAAATATGTGGAAAGAGTACTCTTTCCACTTGTGTACAAATTGCTTTAGCCTTAAAAGTGAAGATACACCAACGCATCCAAAAGAATAGGGGAGAGAGTGAGTGTTGCCAAAAATAGCCAACCCCCTCGGAAAAAGTGTGAGAAGACACCAGGGTTCACCTCCGTGCACGTTGACCCTCCGCTTAATGACCGACGCGTCACTCGCGCGCCGGGGTCATCCTGACCCACTGAGCAGCCACTCTCGGCCGCACGGGGGCGGAGTCAACTACCCCTTTTTCGAACCTTTTTTTAGCAACCGCATTCTACTTACAGAAGTCAAAGATTTGAATTTGCCGTTCTTTTGCTTTTTTTGTTCTTTTTCGAAGGGAATAATGATAGTTCAAAGAACTTCCGATCTGGCTCGAGAGTACAAAAAGGGGGGACCTTCGGGAGTCCTGAGCAGAATTCGAATCGAACGTCCAGTGACAACAGCCGTCCCAGTCTGCAACCTTTTGGAATACCCATTTACGTAAGGATCGTTTTGTACTTATAACGTGTATTTTGCTGTCATTTAGTTCTTATTTCTCATTTCTTCTTTTGACAAAGTTCGAATTTCAATTTTTTGGTACACAAAATATATTTTACCGAATTTTTTGTTTTAGGCAACGATTATTGCAGGGAAACAATTTTTATTTTCGTATGTGAGAGATAAAAATTTCTTTTAATTCTTTTAGTGGTGGTTATTTAAAATTGGAATCGCGAGATTTTGGGCTACCCTAAAACCGTGGACTAGATTAAACTGACCCCGATTAGTAAGCAACCGTGATTTTATTCCAAAAGTACACTGTAGTTATACTCAATAATATTGATTCATTTTTAGATATCAAATTTTCCAAAACTGTAAAGCACCCTATAAGGCAAGTAAAAAAATGGTTTGTTTTTTAGCTGAGAATTGTCTGGTACACTCTCAATAATATGATTATCTTCATACTCCTTTGAAGTCTGCCGATACGGTTTAAAATAGCGTTAAATTCATTTAGAAAGATAATTCAAAGTTGTTTTTTTTCTACGTCGAAATGATCATTAAGTTCTTCCCAATTTTTTTTTGCCACAGTCATTAATGGCAGTAAACGAACGAAACTATCATTTCCACTGTTCTTTATCTTCATACTCCTGTAAAGTCTCCCGATACTGTGAAGGCAATTTAGAATCATGTTAAATTCATTTAGTCAAACCGTGTGGTTATGTATAAAAAGTAAATACAAAATAAAAAACTTCTTAAAGATATATAACTTAAGCGTTAGATATTTATGAGTCCGTGAAATAGACTCCTAGACTTTGAAGGAAACAATTTGTTGTTAATATAGGTGATAAAATTTTTATCTCTCCAGAAAATAATCGACGAATCTTAAGACAGTAGGATTCGAACCCACAAACTATATATATATATATATATATTTATATATATATATATATATATATATATTTATATATATATATATTTTATATATATGTATACATATATACTAGCATACAGGCCATCATATGACAGGATCAGTAAAATTTTAATTTTTCAGAATTGTAAACTACCTTATGAGGCAGGTAAAAAATGTTTTGTTTTTTGGTTGAGAATTATCTGGTACACGCTCAATAATTTATTTATCTTCATACTCCTCTAAAGTCTCCCGATACTGTAAAGAGTTCAGGATCACGTTGAATTGATTTACTCAAACCGTATGGTTATGTATAAAAACAAACACAAACTAAGAAACTTTTAATTTTCAAAGACGTAGCTCAAACGCTATGTATTTATTAATCCGTGATATAAACTCCTAGACTTTTATTAGAAGAATTGATTGTTAATACCGGTGATAAAATTTTCATCGCAACACTCGCAACAGTATTCTAGTATATGTATACATATATACTAACACACAGGCCGTGATATGACGGGATCATTAAAATTTTTAATTTTCCAAAATTGTGAAGTACACTATGAGGCAGATAAAAAAAAATGGTTAGTTTTTTGAAATGAGAATTATCTGGTACACTCTCAGTAATTTATCTTCATACTCCTCTAAAATCTCCCGATACTATGAATGCAGTTTAGAATCATATTGAATTCATTTAGTCAAACCATAAGGTTATGTATAAAAAACAAACACACAAACGAACAAACTTCTTAATTTTTAACGATATATAACTTAAATGCTAGATATTTATGAGTCCCTGAAACAGACTCTTAGACTTTTATGAAAAGAATTTCCTGTTAATATTTGATGATATCCAGTAATAAAATTTTCATACCAACAAAAAAAGAAAATCGATTATTCAATTTAAAATGAACCCATATGCACCTAATCTGTTACTAAACACAAATATAACAGAAAATGATTGACGTCCTATCTAAGTTCAGTGATAAAACGTATGAAAATAAGGCAGACGATATTTAAACAATTTAAAATAAGAAATGAATAAATGAGATAAAATGGCGTCATAATGATAGAAAAATGTTATTTTTACCTATTTATTATGTGATAAATTGAATCGCCTGCTCTTAACCGGGGAAAATAGGTCTTCAAATAATGGCATTGAACTCCCGAAA
>CM063499.1:91919975-91922475 GCA_032207245.1 Pardosa pseudoannulata | reverse complement strand
TTTCCTTCAGAACTTCGCGAAGTGTTTTTACTTTGTCGGAGTTTTACAAGTATTAATATAAGACTCAGTGAATAGGTGTGGCGATATATCGATATCGATGATGTCGGTTAGATGTCACGTGTCCTAAATGTTTCGGATTATGAAAGGACACGCCTTTTCTGAACTAAAAGATAAAAATGACTTTATTGAACTCGTGCCAAGCAGGTATTCTCACGCTGATTGAGACTGTATCTTCTTTTATTATCAAGACTTAATTTTTAGAGTTCAACTAGCAACTATTTGTACACTATTTTCCTGTAGACCCCCCCCCAGAAAGGGGAAGATTTACCAAGGATATTCCAATTCACAGAATAGATATATCTGGTGAACTGCCGAAGAGATATAAATAAACCTTTTGCCAAACATAAAAAACAAATTTTAGGCAGAAATATGCGTCTCCTAATGAACGCGACTTATAGTGTTTAATAAAAAAACTTAGATTAAAAAAACTGATACCAACTTTTTCTTGAAAACACATCTTTTTTTTAGTTAACTCTGGGTGGACTGTTCATAAAAATTCACTAAAGGCCGGTCTGACCAAAGTCGTTGATCGGTTAACCGAGATTAACCGTAAATCTTTGATTAAACGGAGAATTGTGTCCCACTATTGGTTGGCTCCATAGATTAATCGTGAATAGCCATTAAAAAAACTTTGGTGAAACCGGTCCTAACAATCATAAACGTTCTTTAGATTACTCTTTGGTCTGAATTTGTGGTTAGGGCTTCTTTAAAACTACAAATTTTAAAAATCAAGTTCATTGCATGTACGTAGAAGTTATTCATTACGTCTAAACTGTATAGAAAATAACATATTCACTATCACGTCGTACTCAACGGGTTAACTAACATACGGCATGTATGTCTTTACGTCACGTTTTCTTCACGTCCTTTTACAAACTTACAGAAGCGCTGGCTGTTGACAGGACGTAAAAGACATACATGCAAGGTGATGGTACAACACTAAACATATCTCCGAACCTTTTTGTGCTTCTTAACACATTGTATGCGGGACACGTACTAGCGCGTTTTCTGACTATTGATACGTGAGCGTAGGTCACGTACTAGTACGTTTTCTCTTGATTGATACTTGAGCACGGGTCCCGTACTAGTACGTTTTCTGACGATTGATTCTTGATCGTAGGTCACGTACTAGTACGTTTTCTCTTGATTGATACTTGATCGTAGGTCACGTACTAGTATGTTTTCTGACGATTGATTCTTGATCGTAGGTCACGTACTACGTTTTCTGACAACTGATACTGGAGCACGGGTCACGTACTAGTACGGGTTAGTGTAACAACATGGCTTGTTTGGGTACAAAAATAACGGTATATACAGGAAAACGAAGCAGAATGTTCTTGTCTACTATTATTAAGATTCTGAAAAAATTGAGATCAATTAAAAACTAGCTTTTACATCAGTCGATGCGTATCCATAGAACGGGAAAAAATTAAAACTATATACTGCTATTTCTATTTGATTTTCATATTTACGATACTATTATAAATTTATCCACTAAAAATATATATTTTGTTTACAAAAGACTTATGGATGTTATTTATATATTTCTATTTCTATATTTGTCTATATATTTCAATACAAAATACGAAAAGTTGGTTAAAAAATGAAATAATTTTCGATCTATTGAGATTGAACTGAATAACTCAATGGACGCGCCAAACGCCCACTTCCGGTACAATTCCGCTGTGAAATGAACCGCACACAATGTGTTAAAATTTGAGATTTCCGTAGTCTAATAACAATTATATTTTAGGTTGCGTCAATTTCTTTTCTGATTCATTAATAGTTAATCTTTTGAAAATAGTTTCGCTTAATCTGCTGTCTTTATTTGTATAATAGAAAACCTTTTTTACTAGTTTTACTATATTTATCGCATGTTTTAGATTCTTCTAAATTTTTAGATAAATTCACTCAAAACATATATATATAAATGTTGCCCGTCAGTCAGTAGGCATATAGCATCTAAATGTTTAATAAAACGCTATGTAGTGCAATTAAGAATAGCTTATCTACCTTAAACTTCTGTATTCGATTGTGTAAAAAGTACACCCTGTACATTAAATAGAATCGAATTTAACTTTCCAATACCTTCCCGCAAGCTTCTTGTATCTAACCCGTCTCTAAAGCGTCATCTAAACTGTCTTCTGCAAACAGTTTTATAGTTATTTACTTTATATCATACACATTTCTTCTTACTTTCGTTTTACATTTCTCTTGGTGTCCAAAACACAGCTAGCAAGTAGTTGTGCTCAAATATTGATCAAGAACAGTTAAAAGTCATGTGTGTCATTTTATTTTCGCAAAATACACAATAATACATTAATTTTCTTGCCCATTAAAAATTACAAATCACTGAAGAATTAAATTTATTCTTAATACAACCTAAGGTAATAATATGCGAAATGGAAATAAAATAATTTAATTTCGTTTTAAAAGATTA
>CM063499.1:91882475-91899975 GCA_032207245.1 Pardosa pseudoannulata | reverse complement strand
AAAATGTAATGAAATTATATAACATACTTGATTCTAATAAAAATTTATTCTTCACAACATTCGTTTTGTACAGATAAATTGATATTTACATTTAAACGTCATATAGGATTTCACATTTCATTTGAAATATCACAAAATATCACTTATCAGTATGTACAGTTTGTTTCATTGAGAAACACAATTTCAGGTATTAACATTTCAACTTCTTTACAATGCTGTGGAATGATTGTGGCCTGAATTGTTCGATAAGGCTTCACCTAAAACTAAATAGTGGTATATTATAAAAAAACAGTTTGTATTTCACCTGGATCGTTTTGAGTTTAAAAAATTTAGCAAACTTATATACACAAGACACTGCATTTTTAAACTTGCACATGTATTCACGAGTGATACTGGACATGTTGGCACGATTTTTAGAATGCACAAACGAGTAAAAAGTACAACTCTGTATTTCATCTTATTTTCAAAATAATTATCATAGGAATTGGTGAAATTAGCCACGACTGTTAACATAAACATAAAGGCATGTACAACCCTGCATTTCATCTTATTTTCAAAATAACCAGCATAGAAATAGGTAAAATGAGCCACACAACTCTGCATCTCATCATATTTTCAAAATAATTACTATAGCAATTGGTACAATTAGCCACGACTGTTAACATAAACATAAAAGCAAGTACAACTTTGAATTTCATCTTGTTTTCAAAATAATTAGCATAGCAATTGGTAAAATTAGCCACAACTGCTAACAAACATAAAGGCATGTACAACTCTGCATTTCATCTCATTTTCAAAATCACTAGCATAGCAATTGGTAAAATGAGCCACACAACTCTGCATTTCATCTTATTTTCAAAATAATTAGCATAGCAATTGGTAAAATTAGCCACAACTGTTAACATAAACATAAATGCAAGTACAACTCTGCATTTCATCTTATTTTCAAAATCACTAGCATAGCAATTGGTAAAATGAGCCACACAACTCTGCATTTCATCTTATTTTCAAAATAATTAGCATAGCAATTGGTAAAATTAGCCAAATTGCTAACAAATATAAAGGCATACACAACTTTGAATTTCATCTTATTTTCAAAATAATTAGCATAGCAATCGATAAAATTAGCCACACAACTCTGCATTTCATCATATTTTCAAAATAATTAGCATAGCAATTGGTAAAATTAGCCAAATTGCTAACAAATATAAAGGCATACACAACTTTGAATTTCATCTTATTTTCAAAATAATTAGCATATCAATTGGTAAAACTAGCCACAGCTGTTAATATAAACATAAAAGCAAATACAACTCTGAATTTCATATTTTCAAAATAATTAGCATAGCAAATGGTAAAATTAGCCACAACTGTTAACATAAACATAAAGGCATGTACAACTTTGAATTTCATCTTATTTTCAAAATAATTAGCATATCAATTGGTAAAATTAGTCACAACTGTTAAGTTCTTTTGAGGGAAATTTTCAATTTTTTTTTTCTGTTTAAGCATTACACATTTTTATCATTGTTTATCCTTTGACTCTTTGTGTACGGCAAAATAATATACCAATCCTCATAATTTATAATTTAAAAAAGTTACACAATCATTTGCAACCTTTTTTATAAGCTGGATCATTATTCACATTCGTAGTTCGTAAATTGTGTAGATGCTTAGTACACAGGAAAATTTTTTCTAACATATGTTACATACCAGAAAAATCATATTAAAACCATTTGTATTAGTATTGATCTACTTTGCCATAATGTACCCTTCCAGTTTGCAAAGCGTGTAGATGCAGTGGCTACAAGAGATATAAATCTATCTTTTATGTGGTGTTATAGCCGTGAAAGACAAATTACAACCTTTTTTACTTCAATACACTTAGCCGTATCCTTTCAGTTCGTAAAACGTGTAGATGCAGTGGATATTGGAAAGGAAAATCTACTTTTTAGCAGATGTTCAAATCAGGAAAGGCAAATTACAAACATTTGCACTTTTATTGATACACTTTGCCATGGTGTATATTTCATCCGTACATAGTGTAGATGCATTGGATACAGGAAAGGAAAATCTACTTTTTAGCAGATGTTCAAGTCAGGAAAGGCAAATTACAAACCTTTGCACTTTTGTTGATACAGTTTTCCATAGAGTATCTTTCAGTTCGTAAAGAATATAGATGCATTGGATACAGGAAAAGAAAATCTACTTTTTTCTAGATGTTACAGACGAGAAAGGCAAATTACAAACATTTGCATTTTTGTTGATACAGTTTGCCATAGTGTATCTTTCAGTTCGGAAAGAGTGTAGATGCATTGGATACAGGAAAGGAAAATCTACTTTTTCATAGATGTTATAGAAGAGAAAGGCAAATTACAAACATTTGCACTTCTTTTAACAATTTCTGCTGTAAAATATTCCTGAAGTTCGTAAAGTGTGTAGATGCATTGGGTACAGAAAAGAATAATCGGCTTTGTCCCAAATGTTAAAGCCTGGAAAGACAAATTACAGATATTTGTACTTCTCTTGATTATCTATAAAATATCCTTTTAGTTCGTAAAATGTGTTGATGTATTGGGTACAGGAAAGGATAATCTACTTTGCCCCAAATGTTAAAGCCTGGAAAAGCAAATTACAAACATTTGCACTTCTCTTGATACATTTGCTATAAAGTATCCTTTCAGTTCGTAAAATACGTAGATGCATTGGGTACAGGAAATGATAATCTACTTTGCACCTACTTTGCTTCAAATGTTAAAGCCTGTAAAGACAAATTACAGATATTTGCACTTATCTTGATTATCTATAAAATATCCTTTTAGTTCGTAAAATGTGTAGATGCATTAGATACAAGAAAGAATAATCTACTTTAACCCAAATGTTAAAGTCTGGAAAAGCAAATTACAAATATTTGCACTTCTCATGATGCATTTGCTATAAAGTATCCTTTCAGTTCGTAAATTACGTAGATGCATTGGGTACAGGAAATGATAATCTACTTTGCACCTACTTTGCTTCAAATGTTAAATCCTGTAAAGACAAATAACAAATATTTTCACTTCTCTTGATACATTTGCTATAAAGTATCCTTTCAGTTCTTAAAATGTGTAGATGCACTGGGTACAGGAGAGGATAATCTACTTTGTTTCAAATGTTAAATACCGGAAAGACAAATTACAAATATTTGCACTTTTCTTGATACGTTTGCTATAAAGTATCCTTTTAGTTCGTAAAATATGTAGATGCATTGGGTACAAAAAAGGATAATCTACTTTGCCTCAAATGTTAAAGACTGGAAATAATCTACTTTGTTCCAAATGTTAAAACCTGGAAAGGTAAATTACAAACATTTGCCTACTCTTTATACATTTACTATAAAGTATCCTTTCAGTTCGTAAAATGGGTAGATGTATTCGGTACAGGAAAGGTAAATCTACTTTTTCGAAGATGTTACAGCTTGGAAAAGCAAATTTCAGCCATTTACCTTTAATTATAAAAAGATGAGTTATCAATAGTTAATCCTTTTAGCTATATTAAACAAGCACTATGAAGCTATTTTCAGAGCTACAGGTTTAAAATAACATAGCCACATGAAACACTTGTTTAAAAAGGCCAAAAATTTAAGAAGATTGAAGTGTTGTATTAAGCATTTAATAGTTTAAAAGCTCCCACTGCAGCTAATGGTATAAGGTGGTGATTAACTATCTGATTAGACTATCGATGTTTAATCTGATTCAACAGGATATAGTCTACTCGGCCAGAAGGACACAGTGCAGCAAACTCCCAAAGGGTTGCAGATTATCTTTGGAGCAAACAATAAATCATGTTCGTAAAGGCAAGTACATATTCCTCCTTCTGTCGAGTAACTCGGAGAAATTCGTCAAACAAAATTTAGCAGCTCCATGAAACTGTTGTAGAGCATTCTAAAGGAACGAGATACAGGAACACATCGTGTCCATCTCACACGTACACCGTTGCCAACGGCAGTAAATAAAACACAATTATAATACACACAATAAAAAGTATAAACTCTACTACTCCTTTTTCTATTTACAAAGGGGTATCTTCACCCAAGATATTTTTCTCTCAAAAATATTTACAAATAGGAGAGTATAGCTACTCAATAATCGTCAGTAGTCGTAACCTATAAAAGTTTTGTTTGTAAAACACATCAGCTGACGATAGACTGCAGGTCTTGCTCGTAATTGGCAATTATCAGCATAATGCTCACGCCCGTCGATATACCAAGAACTTGGATGGCCAGTTGGTGCAGGGGGTTGGAATTAGGATCTTTGGTAGACAATTCTGGCAGCTAGAAAGTAAAACAAAGAAAACAATCTTTACCACAAGCCGTTACAATAGAGGAAATTATATTTAAAATACAGTACACCCTCGAATTTCTGGTTCGCGACTTGTCAGTTACCCTGATTTTGTTCATGTTTATCTTATTGATAATATCTCTCAAACAGCAGGATGCAAATATCGTCCGCTATATTTAGATTTTATAATGGTTCTGTTTTCGAAATTGATGTATAATCTCACCGCCCTACCGTGCATTGATATATTTAATAATGATATTAATAATATATTAAGGAGGACATGAAGTCATACAGATAAAATATAACATATATACACATATATACATATATACACATACATATACACACATATATATATACACATATATACACATACATATACACACACATATATATATATATACATACACATATATACATATACATATATATACACATATACATACATATATACACATATACATACTATATATACACATATAAATACATATATACACATATAAATACATATATACACATATATACACACATATATATACATATACATATATATATATACATATATATACATATATATATTTACATATACATACATATATACATATATATATTTACATATACATACATATATACATATATATATTTACATATACATACATATATACACATATATATATACATATACATACATATATACACACATACATACATATATGTACACATATACATACATATATATACACATATACATACATATATACACATATATATACATATACATACATATATACACACATACATACATATATACACATATATACATATATATATACATATACATACATATATACACACATACATACATATATATACACATATATACATATATATACACATATATACATATATACATATATACACATATATACATATATACACATATACATTTATTCACATATATACATATATACAAACATATACACATATATACACATATATACATATATACACATACATACATATATATACATATATACACATACACATACATGCATATATACGCGCATATATACATATATATACATATATATGCATATGCATACATATATGCACATACTGGTGTGTTAGGGTTAGCAAAATTCAAAGTGAGACAGTTTATCTTCTCATAAACTATGGATACGATCCTAAAATAAATTGTTATAAATAGGCTTCATATCACAGCAAAAATTACTGCCGTCTTTAAAACGTTCGAAATCCCTCCCTCTCCCCCCTTTTCGAACGTTTAATGCCAGGATTTCGAGCCCTCTTTTTCCCGATTAAGAGTAGGTGATTAAATTTGTAAATTTATCCCATTGTAAGCAGATAAAAATAACTTTTTTTCTAGTATTATGAAGTCATTTCATCTCATTCAATCATTTCTTATTTTAAATTATTTAAATATCGTCTGCATTATGTTCATCCGTTTTGTCACTGAACTCAGATAGGACGTCAATCATTTTCTTTTATTTTTGGCCTAAATAATAGATTAGGTACATAGGGGATCATTTTAAATTGAACCGTCGATTATCATTTGTTGCCATGAAAATTTTGACGACGGTATTAACAACAAATTCTTTTCGTAAAAGTCTAAGAGTGTATTTCACGGAGTAAAAAAATATCTAGAGTTTAAGTTGTATATCTTTGAATATTAAGAAGTTCGTTCGTTTGTGTGTTTGTTTTTTTATACATGACCACACGGTTTGCGATCGATTCGCTCCATTTTGGACATCATTCAAATACACCGCCAAATAATCACTGTCAATATTAAAACCTTTTATATACTATCCGTAATATGACAAGATCAATTAAAGTTGGTAACTAACATGCGATCAGTGAAGATAAAACAAATGATTGAGTGTGTACCAGATCATTCTCGTCTAAAAAACAAACTATTTTTTACCTGCCTCATAGGGTACTTCAAAATTGTGGAAAATTAAAATTTTTTACTGATCCTGTCATATCACGGGCTATATGCAAATATAAAAGTTGGTGGACTGAAAAGTTCGTAGGCTGACAAATAGATGGCACTACTAGTATTAAATCCATATGATTTTCAGTTAGTCCCAACCTTCGAAAGACAAGTGTATAAATTTGACAGCTGTCGGATTGTTAGTTTGTGAAATATAGTGGTTTGAGTGAAGCAACATTTGTTAGGCTGAAAACAATGGGTAATAAGGAATTTCGTGTGTTAATATAGCATTGGTTTTTAGAGAAAAAAATATTGTTGAAGTCAATACTTGGCTTGATAAACATTATTTGTACTCTGCACTAGGAAAATCAACCGTTGAGAAGTGGTTTGGTAAGTTTAACCCTTAATTTGGTCTAGCCCCTACACCGGACATGTATATTTGTAACTACTATATAACATAATTGACTGATTCAGTCATAGGACGGGCTATAGGCTAGTTCTAGGTAATAGATGCAGGTTTTCCATATCACCTTAAAACTTTTAAACCACAAACCCTGCTATAGGTCCATTAATAGATTGCCGAGTATATAAAAAAATAAAAATGACACTGAAGTAAAAAAAACTGGACTCACCATGTCTACTAGGGCAACGTAGAGGAAAATCCCAGCTGTGACGGCAAACACCCATCCCGTCGCCGAGGTAACGCCTCCCAGGCACAGACCTAGTGCTGTGCCGGCCAGACACAGCGCGGACGACAGGACATTGTAGAGCAAGGCCCTGCGAGCTTTCATACCTGTTCTCAGCAGCATGGCGAAATCACCTGTGAAAAAATAACACCAGGTTAAATTCACCACAAAAACAGAAATCGACAATGTGACAATTTCTTTTCTCCAAACCGGTCGGTACATTACAACGATGGTACAAAGCAGGGCTTCGAACCGGAACTGAATCGAAAACCGAAAAAACCGTTAATTTAGTCGGAATGAAACCCAGAACTAAATCGGAAAGAAATATCTTTTAATTCGGCTCGATGTATCTGTCAATTTATTACTCTAATCCAATTATCTATATTTTCTTATTTAGTGTCAATTTTGAATGTAAGAACTTTGAATAAATATAGCGATAGGAATCGATTCTTTAATAAATTTTAAATAATTAAAATATGTGTATATGTAATACATCAAATTTATAGCAGTTATAATATCTCTATAAAATTCTCTCTCTCATATATATATATATATATATATATATATATATATAGAGAGAGAGAGAGAGAGAGAGAATATATATATATATATATATATATATATATATATAGAGAGAGAGAGAGAGAGAGAGAATATATATATATATATTCATATCTCATATCATATATATATATATATTCTCTCTCTCATATATATATATATATATATATATATATATATATATATATATAGAGAGAGAGAGAGAGAATATATATATATATTCTCTCTCTCATATATATATATATATATATATATATATATATATATACTCCGGTACCGAAGAGCAGCTCTACCATTCGGCCATCGCTCGGTGCACGTTCCCTATTCAATGTTTCTTCCAAGGTTAGAAAAAAAAATCAGATTTATTGGATTTAAATCAGATTTTTTCGATTTAAATCAGATTTATTTGAATTTTTCTGAATTCTAATTTTAATTATTGTTGTGTTTTTATATATTTTTCAATATACATGGAATAGTTTGTTATATGGAATATTATTTATCTATCTAGTATAATCTACACACTGATTACCTAAAATTAAATACGTAAATTTAAATCTAAATGCATTTCATTATTTTGTAATTGGATGGTGCAAACTCAATAAGATGTCAATTTAAAGAACAAATTAAATATTCATTTAATGCAAACTATTTATTAAAAAAACAAAAAAATTCACAATTTCAATATTTTTTTAATCAACGAATTATGAATTTAACTGTTTCAGTAAAAACACTAGTTTTGATGTCATATCCACTCCTAATTGGTTACGAATGCTAGAATGAAAAATACCAAAAGAAGAAAGCCATTCTAGCAGATAATGTGACGGCTCTTGTTATTTGGTAGACAAACTGGATTTCAAGTTCTGTAATACTCTCTTTACCTCCCATCACATAAAATGAATTCCACCAGTCATAGTCAATCATTGTACTACCCCTACTCCATACTTTCTGATAACAACCCCTAAATTCTTAGAAAACATACTCTTATTTACTTATTGGTATTTCTGTGTTGATTCCCAATTCTCCTGTCTTTCGAATGTAGGATTTAAGAGAAGTGAAAAAATATGATTGAAATCAATGTTTCAAAAAAAAAAAAAAAAATCAAGTGATTTTATTAAATCAACTGATTTAAATCACGCCAACTCTGGTTTCTTTTATTTCCAAACGGAACGTATGGAACTCGTATGAGCTCCCTTATCCTGTGCCTTAATAGTTGTGCCCGTCTCTCATACGGGTAACCATTTTTAGTACACTTGTTAACAACACAATTTCCGTGGATGTAATAGATTTGTCGGTACGAAAGCACTTACCAAGTTCGTGAGGTAGTTCGTGGCAAAAAACCGCCACCGTCGTGCTGATGCCACCTTCAATTCCCGAAGCAAAGGCAGCACCTGAAAGAGAGAAGAAAAATTTTTGAAATTAAAGATTTAAGAGCAAGCGATTAAGTTTATTACATAATAAATAGGTAAAAATAACATTTTTTTATCTAACATTATGACGTTATCCTACCTCATTGAATCATTTCTTATTTCAAATTATTTAAATATCGTCTGCATTATTTTCATAGGTTTTATCACTGAACTTAGATATTACGTAAATTATTTTCTTTTATATTTGGCTTCAATAATAGATTAGGTACATACGTCATAATTTTAAATTGAATCGTCGATTATTTTTTCGTTGCAATGAAAATTTTATCGGCGGTATTAACAACACATTCTTCTCATAATAGTCTAGGAGTCTATTTCATGGACTAATATATATATATATATATATATATATATATATATATATATATATATATATATATATATATATATATATAGTTTAAATTATATATCTTTGAAAATTTAGAAGTTTTTTCGTTTGTGTGTTTGTTTTTTATGCATACCCACGTGGTTTGCGATCGATTCGCTCCATTTTGGACATCATTCCTATATATACCTGCAAATAATCCCTGTCCATATTAAAACCTCTGCTGTCCATCCTATCCCGTAGTAGGACACAGTAAATTAAGTTTGGCAACTAACATGAGGTCAGTATAGATAATCAAATTATGCAGCGTGTACCAGATAATTTAGAGCCAAAACACAAACCTGCCTTATGGGGTACTTTACAATTCTGGAAAATTTTAAAAATATAGTAATCCCGTCATATGACGGGCTACATGCTGTTATGAAATATGCTTAAACTTATAGCTTTAGTAGATTGAATTTTTGAAGAGTGTTCTTTGTTGAAAACTTAAAACTGAACATTTTTGTGCAAAATATTCCTAGTAATCAGGCGAGCAAGCGAGAACAGTTTTAACAAACAAAAATTCAAGTTGTAAATATATACCTGTTTAAAAAATATTTTTTATTTACTTTTTATATGTATTTAAAGGTTAATTTATTAAAAGACATATACAACAGATTTCTACAAAAAAATTCAAACGTTTTAGTGTGAAATAAAAAAAAAGTTATGACAAATGGAAAATTTGTAGGAAAATCATAGAATCCTTGTAATTAACAGTCCCTAAGAAACTCCTTATTAAAAACCTTCTTATATTGTTCATTTATAACAATTAGAAGAGAAAGAGAGCGGAGGAATATAAGACCATGTTTGTATATTATGAAAAATTATTGACCACAGTTTCCGATTCTCCGACCTCAATCCGTTCGACTTTTGGCTTTGGGGGCACTCAAATTTCTTAGTCTTGATCAACCAAAACCTATCGTTGATTTCAAACACAGCTTTTCACGACTTGTTTTCAGCATTTCAACTGTAGACCATGCTCTCTTGCGACTTCAAATGGTAGCTGAAAATAACTACCGTCTTGTTGTAAAACATTTTTTAACTAGTGTAAGTGTTGGCTAAACGCGTATTTTACCAAAAATCACCCTCTGGTGGTGAAATTTGGAACTAATCTTTTACTTTCCCCCAACAAATTCCCATCCTCTTCAAGATGACATAACATTTCATATTTTCCAAAAAAATTTTTTAACCAGCGTTTCACAAGCCGTCTTACCAGTAACATTGGTGGTACAAAAGACAGCAGTTAAATTCATTTTTTGTTAAGCATTAATTGAGCTACTTTCTGAGAAATTATTACCGTGTACTATACTAGTCCATACTATACTAGTGTATACTAGTCCATACCATACTAGTCCATACCGGTCTATACCATACCATATTTTTTTTTTTAATTTTGAAACTTTGAACACGCGTGTGTGTGTGTGTGTGTGTGTGTGTGTGTGTGTGTGTGTGTGTGTCACATTGAGTTTTAAAAAATCCGGTAAAACGTTTAGGTATGTTTCAATATCATTTGTGTCATTGCGTACTGCGTCACCCTACACAATGTATGACGCAAATTTTCGAGAACTCGCTATGATGCCATGTACTCATGTTGCAAAAAGTAGACCGTAGCATTCCAAACCAAACTAAACTGCATATACATTGCTTCTAGTTTTCCTGTTTTAATGTTCACTAGTACTTTTCCGTTTCAGTTTCGAATGAAACTACTCGTAGAAGGTAAATTTAATTCAGTGGAATGTTCAGTTGTCTATTGCGAATTTGATAATTTATAACAATGTAAATGCTCACCTCTCATATCGTGCATACAGGTGAATTGTATCAATTCACATAATGTACTAATTAACCCTTTCGTGGGCATGGGAAGATTACTTCTCACCTACACGATCTTACAACATACACCTGTGGGAAGCGCAAAACCCATTCTAATATATTGGTCTTGTTATTGAAACGACGGGAAGACCGCTTCGGTTTTGCGCTGTCGTCAATTGTTCGATCGATTTGAATATAATTAGCAGCTCTGAAAGTTTGGAAAGTTTGGAAACGGGGAGTGAGAAATAAATGGCCCACGAAAGGGTTAAAGCCGATTCCGGACGGCTACGAACATCCATGCCCCAGTGGGATACGAACCCACGATCTGACCACGTACCGAAAGCCAGCACTTTAACCAATCGGTCATCATTCGGTCAGCTTTTCGAAGCAGATACAGGGATTATTATTATTATTACTATACTCACCAATGGCTAGCCCGTCACAAAAGTTGTGCAGCCCGTCTCCCATGATGACCATCCAAGCGACGGCCGAGATCGTCTCCGGCATTTCGTGGCAATGACTGTGACCGTGTCCGTGACTTGCGTGAGAATCGGGGAGTTCCTTGCTCGGGTGATGCTGCTGCACCGTCGATAGCACTATTGGGGAGTGGAGAGATGGACCGGTGGTTAACTTTAATCAATGGTTAAAAAAGAAGATAGAAAACAATGTCACTTTGAAAGTAAAATATAAGGCTTATGATCTGTTTTTACTTTGAAAGAAATCCCCTCTATAATAATAGCCTATGTTATCTGTCCGCCTGACCTCTAATTGATGAAGCGGTTGGACCTCGAATGGACAGAGGCATCCATATTGGATTCTGGATGGGTTAGGGCTGACAAAATTCAAATACAGTCAAGTTTATCTTCCCCTAAACGTTCGATCCGATTCTAAAATAAATTGGTATAAATAGGCTTCCTGTCACAGCCAAACATACTGTCGTCTTTAACCCTTAATTTGGCTAAGTCTGGCCGCTACACCGGACATGTATATTTATAACTACTATATAACATAATTGTCAGTGTTCGCCACAGCGGACATTAATTATCTCAAAAATGGAAAATGATATATTCTTTTGTTTATTTTACAGAGATCCTAATGTCTATACAGACATGGGAAAATAACAGAAATTAAAATGAAAAAATATTTGAAAAAATATATTGTCAAATTAAGGGTTAAAACGTTCGAAATCCACCCCTTCCCCCCTTTTCGAGCGTTTAATGCCATTATTTCAAGCCCAATTTTCCTCGGTTAAAAGCACAAAAAATTAATCACTTTATCCCATTATAAGTAGATGAAAATAACATTTTAATTTACATTATTTTATCATGACGTCATTCTTCTCATTGAATCATTTCTTATTTTAAATTATTTAAATATCGTTTGCGTTATTTTCATACGTTTTATCCCTGAACTTAGATATTTCGTAAACAATTTCCTTTTATATTTGGCTTAAATAATAGATTAGGTACATATGGGATCATTTCAAATTGAATAATCGATTATTTTTTGTTGACATGAAAATTTTATCTCCGGTATTAACAACACATTCTTTTCATAAAAGTCTAGGAGTCTATTTCGCGGACTCATAAATATCTAGCGTTTAAGTTACATATCTTTGAGAATTAAGAAGTTTGTTCGTTTGTGTGTGTGGTTTTTATACATAATCACACGGTTTGCGATCGATTCGCTCCATTTTGGACATCATTCATATATTTACAGCCCAATAATCACTGTCAATATTAAAACCTCTGCTGTCCATCCTATCCCGTAATAGAACAAGATAAAGTTGGCAACTACTATGCGGTCAGTAAAGATAAATTATTGAGCGTGTACCAGATAAGTCTCAACCAAAAAACAAACCTGCCTCCTAGGGTACTTTACAATTCTGGGAAAATTAAAAATTTTACTAATCCCGTCATATGATGGTATATATGCTAGTATAACACATGTTTAAACTTATAGCTTTTTTTCTTAGTTTGATTCAATTTTAGAAGAGTGCTCTTTGTTAAAAACTTAAAATGGAACATTTGCGGGCAAAACATTTTTCAACAAAATTTTTTATTATTTTTATATGTAATTAAAAGTTAATTTATTAAAAGAGATATATAACAGATTTCTACAAAAAATTTTCAAATGTTTTAGCGTATTAAATTTGGCAACTAAAATGCGATCAGTGAAGAAAAACAAATTATTGATTCTGTAATAGATAATTCTCAGCCAAGAAAAAAAAACTTTTTTTTACCTGTCTCATAGGGTATTTTAAAATTCTGGAAAATTACTATACTCACCAATGGCTAGCCCGTCACAAAAGTTGTGCAGCCCGTCTCCCATGATGACCATCCAAGCGACGGCCGAGATCGTCTCCGGCATTTCGTGGCAATGACTGTGACCGTGGCCGTGACTTGCCTGAGAATCGGGGAGTTCCTTGCTCGGGTGATGCTGTTGCACGGTCGATAGCACTATTGGGGAGTGGAGAGATGGACCGGTGGTTAACTTTAATCAATGGTTAAGAAAGAAGATAGAAAACAATGTCACTTTGAAAGTAAAATATAAGGCTTATGATCTGTTTTTACTTTGAAAGAAATCCCCTCTATAATAATAGCCTATGTTATCTGTCCGCCTGACCTCTAATTGATGAAGCGGTTGGACCTCGAATGGACAGAGGCATCCATATTGGATTCTGGATGGGTTAGGGCTGACAAAATTCAAATACAGTCAAGTTTATCTTCCCCTAAACGTTCGATCCGATTCTAAAATAAATTGGTATAAATAGGCTTCCTGTCACAGCCAAACATACTGTCGTCTTTAACCCTTAATTTGGCTAAGTCTGGCCGCTACACCGGAAATGTATATTTATAAGTACTATATAACATAATATTCAGTGTTCGTCACAGCGGACATTAATTATCTCAAAAAATGGAAAATGATATATTCTTTTGTTTATATTACAGAGATCCTAATGTCTATACAGACATGGGAAAATAACAGAAATTTAAAAAATATTTGAAAAAACATCTTGACAAATTAAGGGTTAAAACGTTCGAAATCCATCCCTTCCCCCCTTTTCGAGCGTTTAATGCCATTATTTCAAGCCCAATTTTCCTCGGTTAAAAGCACAAAAAATTAATCACTTTATCCCATTATAAGTAGATGAAAATAACATTTTAATTTACATTATTTTATCATGACGTCATTCTTCTCATTGAATCATTTCTTATTTTAAATTATTTAAATATCGTTTGCGTTATTTTCATACGTTTTATCCCTGAACTTAGATATTTCGTAAACAATTTCCTTTTATATTTGGCTTAAATAATAGATTAGGTACATATGGGATCATTTCAAATTGAATCATAGATTATTTTTTGTTGCCATGAAAATTTTATCGCCGGTATTAACAACACATTCTTTTCATAAAAGTCTAGGAGTCTATTTCGCGGACTCATAAATATCTAGCGTTTAAGTTATATATCTTTGAAAATTAAGAAGTTTGTTCGTTTGTGAGTTTGTTCTTTATACATAACCACACGGTTTGCGATCGATTCGCTCCATTTTGGACATCATTCATATATTTACAGCCCAATAATCACTGTCAATATTAAAACCTCTACTGTCCATCCTATCCCGTAATAGAACAAGATAAAGTTGGCAACTACTATGCGGTCAGTAAAGATAAATTATTGAGCGTGTACCAGATAAGTCTCAACCAAAAAACAAACCTGCCTCCTAGGGTACTTTACAATTCTGGAAAATTAAAAATTTTACTAATCCCGTCATATGATGGTATATATGCTAGTATAACACATGTTTAAACTTATAGCTTTTTTCTTAGTTTGATTCAATTTTAAAGTGCTCTTTGTTAAAAACTTAAAATGGAACATTTGCGGGCAAAACATTTTTCAACAAAATTTTTTATTATTTTTATATGTAATTAAAAGTTAATTTATTAAAAGAGATATATAACAGATTTCTACAAAAAATTTTCAAATGTTTTAGCGTATTAAATTTGGCAACTAAAATGCGATCAGTGAAGAAAAACAAATTATTGATTCTGTAATAGATAATTCTCAGCCAAGAAAAAAAAACTTTTTTTTACCTGTCTCATAGGGTATTTTAAAATTCTGGAAAATTAGAAAAAAATTTTACTGATCCCGTCATATGATGGTATATATGCTACTGTTAATATATTATCTCATTATATTTAGTGGTAGGGGTGCAGACCAGTTTTCTGAAATCTTAACTTATAATATAATTTCTGGAATACAAAATGATGGTTTACAAATTTTAAATATATACAAATCGATTCACTAAGCTTTTACACAGTATTTATACTCGAGAATCCCGAAGATTAATTACGTGTGGTGGCAACACACGTGTGAAAAGAACTTTTCAGAAGAGACAACTAAACTAACTCACTGTGCACCATCTCTTTTTCTCCCAGCTCCAAGTTCGAGTTCTTCCGGTACTGAGACAGCTTCTGCCCCACCCTGCCTTCGCAATCTTGTTGAGGGCCGCTCTGGAGAGCCCTCTGCCGGCGGGCAGTGAGGACGGCAAGAAGCCTCTCGGCCACGAAGAAAAAGAGGACACCCCCGAGGGCGGTGAATCCTCGCCAAACTGCGGTCTTTTCTGCCACTTCGAGGAGGAGGGAACTGCTGCCGTGTCCTCCTTCACCGGGTAACATGGCCTGCAAAAGAAAGTATACCTTATACAATAATAGTCTAAGTTATCTGTATGTTGGACCTGGAATGTATAGAGGCATCCATATTAGATTCTTGATGAGTAAGGGTTAGAAACGTTCGAAATCCACCCCTTTCCCTCTTTTCGAGCCTTTAATGCCATTATTTCGAGCCCTATTTTAACAACCGTTTAAGAGCAGGTGATTAAATTTATCAATCTTGGACCTAAGTAAAAATAACATTTTCTAGCATTATGACGTCATTTACTCTAATTAATAATTTTTTTATTTTAAATTATTTAAATATTGTCTGCATTATTTTCATACGTCTTATCACTGAACGGAGATATGACATGAACTTAGATAAACCTTAAGTAATCCCCTATATAATAATACCCTAAATCGTCTGTCCTCGAACTGATGAAGCGGTGGGACCTGGAATGGATAGAGGCATCCATATTGGATACTTGAGGAGTTAGGGTTAGCAAAATTCAAAGCGAGGAATGTTTATCTTCTCCTAAACTACCAATCCTATTCTAAAATAAATAGGTTTCATACCGCAGCGTAAAATACTGTCGTCTTTAAAACGTTCGAAATTCACCCCTTCCCCCCTTTTCGAGGGTTTAATGCCATTATTTCGAGCCCTAGTTTCCCCGGTTAAGAGCAGGCGATTACATTTATTAATTTATCACAAGATAAAGAGGTAAAAATATCTTTTTTCTATGAAGTCATTCCCTCTCATTTAATCATTTTTTTATTTAAAATTTTTTAAATATCGTCTGCATTAATTTTAAAATTTTATTACTGAACTGAGATATGACATGAACTTAGATAAACCTTAAGTGATTCCCTATATAATAATATCCTAATTTATCTGTCCGTCTGTCCCCAAACTGATGAAGTGGTTGGACCTGGAATGGATAGAGGCATCCATATTTGATTCTAGATGAGTTAGGATTAGCAAAATTCAAAGCGAGGAAAGTTTATCTTCTCCTAAACTACCAATTCTATTAAATAAATTAAAATAAATAGGCTTCACGTCACGGTAAAAAATAATATCATCTTTAAAACGTTCGAAATTCCCCCCTTCCCCCCTTTTCAAGCTTTTAATTCCATTATTTCGAGCCCTATTTTCCCCGGCTAAGAGCAAGCGATTACATTTATAAATTTATCCCGTAATAAAGAGGTAAAAATAGCATTTTTCCAGCATTATGACGCCATTTCATCTCATTGAATCATTTTTTTATTTTAAATTATTTAAATGTCGTCTGCATTATTTTCGTACGTCTTATCACTGAACTGAGATATGACATGAACATAGATAAACCTTAAGTAATCCCCTATATAATAATATCCTAAGTTATCTCTCCGTCTGTCCTCGAACTGATGATATCGGTTGGACTTGCAATGGATAGAGGCATCGATATTGATTCTTGATGAGTTAGGGTTAGCAAAATTCAAAGCAAAGTTTATTTTCTATCGATCCGATTCTAAAATAAATTCGTATAAATAGGCTTCATATCACAGCGAAAAATAACGTCGTCTTTAAAGCGTTCGAAATCAACCCCCCACTTTAAAAACCGCAATTTTTTCTTTCATTCTCACGTCATTCCTTTAAATATTTCATTTAATCATTTCTTATTTTAAATTATTTAAATATCGTCTGCATTATTTTCATCCGTTTTACCACTGAACTTAGATATTACGTCAA
>CM063499.1:91869975-91877475 GCA_032207245.1 Pardosa pseudoannulata | reverse complement strand
TATGATTTTGAAGGACCAAAATGTTTCACCAAATGTAAATTAAGCAAAGATTTTAGATGATTCGCTCGTCCAGTGTATAAGAAATGTGTTGCATCAAAAATATTGAAATAATTTAATTTATTAAAAAAGTGAGATCTATTGAAAAAACCCGATTTTTTTACTAAAATTTCTTCATTTATTAGCAATTTTATAAAAACTTCTCCAGGAATAAATTTTTTAAGTGCAATTCCATATGACAATATAAAAAATAAATCTAAATATGTAAAAACGTGAACTAGTTTTTACGTTGAAAGAAAAAAGTTTTCCGAATATAGACGGATACCTTAAAGCAGGGGTGGGCAAATACTTTTAAGCGCGGGCCAAAATGAAATTTTCAAAATGTTTCCCGGGCCGGAGGACTCTGTGCACACGCGAATGTTTTGGGTGGAGTTTTTCTTTTCTTTGTTTTTCTCTTCTTTTTTTTTTTTTCTTCTTTTCTTGTTTTTTTTTTTTTTTTTTTTTTCCTTTTTTTTATCCTTCTTTTTTTTTTGTCTTTTTGACAAGAACACTATAAGTATCATTTTAAAGCATTTGGACAGAGAAATTTGACAGTTAACAAAAGATAATAGTAATAATAAATTGTCTTGGGTGTATATGCAAACAATTTGTGCCAGTAAAATATGTCATGCAATTTTTAAAGAAATATGATACATTATATTAAATTTATAGTCATTAAATAAATCAGTTAATGAAAGATATTTTATCTTAACGATACAAATTATTTTATTTTCATCATAGTTATATTTATATTACATTTTGTAAATATAATAGTCAATAGATTTATAAAAAGAAAAGACAAACATCAAACGTTAAAGTAGAATAGTTTTAGCTAATGCGAAACGTGAAATTTGGAATGTTCACTTGATATTATTTCTTCAAAATTTGGATCCAAATCACTTGTAGCAATCCTTAATAATGTAGATTTTCGTCCATAATTTGTGATCGGTATTTATTTTTCGTGTAAATCCTTAACGAAAAAGTTCTTTCACAAATATATGTTGTACACTACGCATACAAATTACTGTTGATTTCAACAAAATCGCATATAAGAGATTAAAAAATTTGCATGCAGGGTTTTTCAAACGGGCCGGATAAAGTAAACAAAAGGGCAGGCTTTTGCCTTAAGGTATCAACAAAAATAAATTGATGTAAAGTGTTGCACTTACGATGGAAAGTGGCTATTTTCTTTTGCGATCTGCGAGAGAGGTCCCGGAACATGCAGTGACCTTGGTCCAGCTCGTAGATAATGGCCGGACACAGGTGCAGGAAGCTCACAGGATTCAGGCTGCTCGTCTGGTTGATGCCGAACGTCTCCAGAATCTCCCGAGGACTCAAGCACTGCACAAATCGAAAATTCATAGATAAATGATAAATCGCAATTGAAAACATCAAAATAATTTGATTCCCTCTATAATAATACCATAAGTTATCTGTCCTCGAATTTGGACCTGGAATGGATAGAAAAATCCATACTACGAGTGGATCGGGACAGCCAATTTCGGTGTTACAGTTCCAGGGGGAAAATTGCTTGGTTCAATGGCGCCATCTATTGACTAATATATTAACTAAAACTATACAAGTAATTTTGTAGGATCTTGGGCAGTTTTTGTATTTTTTTATTTACGTTTTTGACAATATTTTAAGTTTATTTTCTATTTTCTCCTTTTTATTTTTTCTTACTTCAATTTGAAATTTTTATTTTCATTCTTGTTAGTTTAAGTCGTTTTAAGTTTATAAAATTAATTCAATCGGAGATGAAAACATCAAAAGAATTTGAATCTCTCTATAATAATAGCCTAAGTTATCTGTCCGTCTGTCCTCGAATTTCTCAAGTTGGGCCTGGAATGGATAGAGGCATACATATTGGATTCTCGATGAGTGAGAGTTAGCAAAGTTCAAAGCGAAACTAGTTTATCTTCTCCCAAACGATTGATCTGATTCTAAAATAAAATAGTATAAACATACTTCATATCACAGTGAAAAATACTGTCGCATTTAAAACGTTCCAAATCCAACCCTTCTTACCTTTTCGAGTGCTTAATGCCATTATTTCGAGCCTTATTTGTACCAGTTAAGTGCAGGAAATTAAATTTATAAACTTATGATATAAATAGGTAAAAATAACTTTTTTAGCATTATGACGTCATTTCTTTAACTATTTCATTTAATCTTTTTTTATTTAAAATTATTTAAATATCGTCTGCATTATTTTAATACGTTTTATCGTTGAACTTAGATAGGACGTAATTTAATTTCTTTTATATTTGGCTTAAATAAAAGATTAGGTACGTATGAGCTGATTTTAAATTTAATCATCGATTACTTATTGGTGCAAGATAACTCTTAGCGAAAAAACAAACCATTTTTTTACTGCCTTCTGGGATACTTTACAATTCTGGAAAATTGAAAATTTTCTGATTCCGTCATATGACGGTCTATATGGTAGTAAGAACAGATGCTGAAAATCTCATGCATTTTGGATAATAATTTAGAACCCCTATATAATAATAGCCTATCTATCCTCGAATTAATGAAGCGTTCGGACCTGGAATGGATAGAGGCATCCATATTGAATTCCTGATCAGTTAGGGTTAGCAAAATTCAAAGCAAGTCAAGTTTATCTTTTCCTAAACTATAATCCGATTCAAAAATAAATTGGTATAAATATACTTCGTATCAGAGCAAAAAATACTGTCGTCTTCAAAACGTTCAAAATCCATTCCTTCAAAAATAATATTCTTTTTCTTGCATTATCACGTTATTACATCTCACTGAATCATTTCTCATTTTAAATCATTTAAATATCGTCTGCATTATTTTCATCCGTTTTATCACCGAACTTTAGATAGGACGTCAATCATTTTCTTTCCTATTTGGCTTCAATAATAGATTAGGTACATATGCGATCATTTTAAATTGAATGATCGATTATTTTTTATTGAAACAAAAATTTTATCGCCGGTATTAACAACAAATTCTTTTCCTAAAATTCTGGGAGTCTATTTCAAGGACTGATAAATATCTAACGTTTAAGCTAATATTTTTGAAAATGAAGAATTTTGTTCGCTTGTGTGTTTGTTTTTGATACATAAGCAGACGGTTTGTGATCGATTCTCTCCATTTTGGACATCATATATATATATATATATATATATATATATATATATATATATATATATATATATATATATATATATATATACCGCCAAATAATCACTGTCCATATTAAAACATCTGCTCTCCAATCTATCACTTAATACAAGATAAATTAAACTTGGCGACTAACATGCGGTCAATTAAGATAAACAAATGATTGAGCGTGTACCGGATCATTCTCAACCAAAAAACAAACCATTTCTTTACCTGCTTAATACAGTATTAAAAGTACTTATATTAGTAAGTGTGATGTATGATAGATTAGTGTTAAATCGGCAGAATTTGAATACTGAATATTCCTGCGAATAAGGTGTGTGTGTGTGTGTGTGTGCGTGCGTGCTTGCGTGCGTGTGTGTAACAAGTGGAAATTATCTATACCGACCAGCATATATCCCAGTAAATTTTTTTATTTTTTCAGAATTGTAAAGTACCCTATGAGGCAGATCAAAAAATTGATTTGGTTTTTTGGCTGAGAATTATCTGGTACAATATCAAAAATTTATCTTCACACTTCTTTAAAGTCTCCCGATACTGTAAATGCAGTTTAGAAACTGATGCAGAATCGAGTGTTCCAATAGTTTCGATATTTCAGTGAATAGTGGAAGTTAGATTGTTCCAGTGTCTTGATTCTGTTCTCATCTCGAGGTTCTACGACTGCAGGGCGTCATTAACCACCCAAAATCTACGTCGAGAGGAGGCCAAAAGCCTTCTTTCTCATATATATATATATATATATATATATATATATATATATATATATATATATATATATATTATGAAGACTCCCCTTTGTCCGAGCACAAGCCAAAACAGCTGATTGCATCCCACCTGTTTACCAGGACAATAGCATGGCGTCGCAGAGTCTGAGATCTTGACAATCGGATTGAATAGACGAATACGCCCCTGATGGATCTCTTTAATGAATGCTCGGAAATTCCGTGAAGGGACAGTCAGCGAATGAGAATTCAGCTAAAAAATATAACTAATTTTTGCTGGAGTTCTCGAGTAACTGGGATCTTACCTGACCCCAAAAAACAGTTGGAGGGACCGTCACTGACCCCCAGGTAAAAAAAGCCTAGAATTTTGTGACTCAGGGCTTTTCACCATTTTTTTTCGTAGGTGTGTTGACCTCGTGGAGGCTTTCGCCTTTTTTTACCTGAGCCAGCTTTCTAGTTCGTGAGATTCGTCAAGTCCTCTCCTATAGGGAGCGGCAGAGTCTCAGATACCAACGGGGGGTAAATTGGGTTTGCATTGCATATGGAAAAGCCTCCCCACTTGTAAGAGATTATTAAATCTCTTGTTTTTCTTTCGACTGTGATCGTCGTGAGGAATTTATACTGGCAACCATCCTTTGCAGTTCTACGTGATTTGGGAATTAACGTTCCTTTGTAAATAGTCGTAATTAATCAAGAATAAAAGTAAATTTCCAATTTTATCTTTGACTGGGATCCATTCTTCACGTTACGTCTCATTTGAGAATATTGAAGGCGTCACAATATACACACACATGTATGTATATATATGTACATGAAACATTTGTGTACTTGCTTGTCTAAAAGTATCATTACCACCCACCTGTTCGATGACGATTTCTTTAGTCTCGTCCGTCAGCTCTTGGTGTTGGTCCACCAAGGTCGAGATGTTCACCAGTAGCTCGGGGATCTCCGCGTCGGGAAGGCTGTACCGGTACAAGCTCTCAGCATTGCCACCGTCCGTCGTAACGCGTTCGGCCGGAGATGGCGTGGTCTTCCCAGTCACGTGTTTAGAAGCCAAAGAGTTGACCTGGCCGTGGCGCAGACGATTTCGAACAGTTACCTCCAATGGGGGTGTTGTTCGTCTCGTCGAAGGGGACGGCTTGGCATCTGTGGTAAAAAGAAAGTAGATTCAAATTTTGTGTAGTTACCCGCAGAACCACCAGATGGCGACATAGTCGACTTAGTCATAAAGGTATATTCAGAAAAAATATCCTGGGATATCGAGGAACAGTGAACAACATTGCTAAATATCAAAACACGATATTCAGGGGATATCTTGGAATATTGAATAACACTGATAAATATCGAAAAACGATATTCAATAATATCGTAGAATATCGAACAACATTATTAAATATCAAAAGCTGATATTGAAAAATAATGATTGACCAAAATTGCTAAATACCAAAAACGGTATTCAGGGTTATCGGATGAATATTGGCCAACATTGTGAATATCAAAAAATTGTATTTATGAATATCGGGGAATATTGAACAACATTGTTAAATATCAAAACAAGATGTTCAGTGGATATCGTGGACTTTTGACCAACATTGCTAAATATCAAAAGCTGATAATGAAAGATAATTGTTGACTAACATTGCTAAATAACAAAAAATGATATTCATGGACATCGGGGACAGTGAACAACATTGCAAAATATCAAAAAATGATATTCACTGATATCTAGGAACATTGACCAACATTTATCATGTCAAAAAATGATATTCAGCGATATCTAGCAACATTAACCAACATTGTTAAATGTCAAAAAATGATATTCAGCAATATCTAAGAACATTAACCAACATTGCTAAATGTCAAAAAATGGTATTTAGAGATATATAGGAACATTGACCAACATTGCTAAATGTAAAAAAAATGATATTCAGTGATATCTAAGAACACTGATCAACATTGATAAATGTCAAAAAGTGATATTTAGAGATATCTAAGAACATTAACCAACATTGCTAAATGTAAAAAAAAATGATATTTAGAGATATCTAGGAACATTGACAAACATTGCTAAATGTCAAAAAAATGATATTCAGCGATATCTAGGAACACTGACCAACATTGCTAAATGTCAAAAAATGATATTTAGAGATATCTAGGAACATTGACCACCATTGCTAAATGTCAAAAAAAGATATTCAGCGATATCTTTGAACATTGACCAACATTGCTAAATGTCAAAAAATGATATTCAGCGATATCTAAGAACATTGACCAACATTGCTAAATGTCAAAAAAAGATATTCAGCGATATCTAAGAACATTGACCAACATTGCTAAATGTCAAAAAAAGATATTCAGCGATATCTAGGAACATTAACCAACATTGCTAATTGTCGAAAACTGATATTCAGCGATATCTAAGAACATTAACCAACATTGCTAAATGTCAAAAAATGGTATTTAGAGATATCTAGGAACATTGACCAACATTGCTAAATGTAAAAAAAAAATGATATTCAGCTATATCTAGGAACACTGATCAACATTGCTAAATGTTAAAAAATGATATTCAGAGATATCTAGGAACATTAACCAACATTGCTAAATGTTAAAAAATGATATTCAGCGATAACTAATAACATTGACCAACAATGATAAATGTCAAAAAATGATATTCAGCGATATCTAGGAACATTGACCAACATTGATAAATGTCGAAAATTGATATTCAGCAATATCTAGGAACTATAACCAACATTGTTAAATGTCAAAAAATGATATTCAGTATATTATTTAAGGAAATGGGTCCATCTGACGTTAACCAATATTATAATTTTGATATTATCGGATATTTTGATGCTACCAGGTTATAAAATATCAGGTTATTTCTATTCCAACAACACACCCATTTTTTAACAAAAGAATACTTCGAACAAATCCGTTTCGAAAAGCATTCCTCGACCCATCCCAGATGCTGAGGAAATGATGTCCTCGCCGCGATCTGCGTAACTATTAGCCTATTAATTATTCAGACAGAAAGAAAAGCATCCGTGAAAAGCTTCCCTAATGGAGCTCCCAAGGTGAACTCGAAGTGTACACGCTGTTCACCCAAAACAAAACGAACCTTTTTCATCTGTTCGAAAAGGAATGCCTCAAATACTTTTCACAGCTTTTGTTAGATTGGGGAAAACCGAAGCAGGAGGTTTTGAAAGCAGTTCGGTTATGAAAGGGAGACATGCGTGTTGAAGGCTTGCTTCATTAAACCGAATCTGAATAGCTCGAATAAAGAATGTTCTTGTAGGAATTCAGGTACAAATCGATTCTTGTTCTACAATCGATTTTAATTCAATCGACTGAAAAGGAGACAGCTGTGCCCATTGTTTCCTTAACTAAACTGAACCTATACAGCTCGAATAAAGAATGTTCTTGCAAACATTCAGCTACAAATCGATTCTTGTTCCACAATCGATTTTAATTCAATCAACTGAAAAGGAGACAGCCGTGCCCATTGTTTGCTTAAATATACCGAATCTAAATCACTCGTGTAAAGAATGTTCTTGCAACCATACAGTTACAAATCGATTCTTGT
>CM063499.1:91847475-91849975 GCA_032207245.1 Pardosa pseudoannulata | reverse complement strand
GTCAAGTATAAAAAAATTATTTATGTAACATCTAAGTTTAGTGATAAAACGGATGAAAATAATGCTGACGATATTTAAACAATTTAAAATAAGAAATGATTCAATGAGATGGAATGACGTCATAATGATAGAAAAAAATTGTTATTTTTACCTTTTCTTATGTGATAAATTGATAAATTTAACCGCCTGCTCTTAAAGTGGGGCTTGATATAATGGCATTAAAAGCTCGAAAAGGGGGATGGAGTGGATTTCGAACTCGCTTTGAATTTTGGTAACCCTAACTCATAAAAAATCCAATATGGATGCCTGTATCCATTCCAAGTCCAACCGCTTCATAAATTACAGGACAGACGTACAGACAACTTAGGATATTATTAAATAGGGGATGACTAAAAATAGAAAAAAAAACTCCCAACATTTGGACAAATAGAAATTATCGAAAAATCGATTACAAATTTTGTGCCGGAACCACAATCATATATACAGGGTTCCCATGGTCCTTAAAAGTCCTTAAGAACTCCTTAATTTTACCTTTCATTTTTAAGGGCCCATAAAACTACTTAATTTTTATCAAAGGTCCTTAAAAACTCCTTAATTTTGAAATTACAACTCTATTAATTTCTTCCATGGAAAGATATAAATGAAAAAGTAGTTGAGTTACAGAACTTGAGCGAACAAATTTGTGATACAAAAAAAGAAATATGTTGAACTTTCAAAATGAAATTATTTATGTTTGTGGTTTGGTTTGGTTTGGTTTGGAGCGCTATGGTCTACTGTTTTGCACACGAGGGCTAATGAGACCGGGACCTACAGATTAAAGCCGATTCCGAACGGCTACGAACGTCCATGCCATAGTGGGATTCGAACCCACGAAATCTGGTATCGACGATCAGCGCCCTAACCAATCGGCCAGCGTTCGGATTTTATGCTTGTGAATTTGCACTATTAGAAATTTCTTTGTAAATAGTAAATAAGTTGTTGTTGTTGAAGTTTATAACATTCTTTTACATTTTCTAGCCAAAAGTGCAGTATTAATAGTAAAGAAAATCCTCAAATACGTATACGTTGCCAGTATATTACTGTAGTAATTCAAAATTCCTTTAATTGATATCCTTAAAAAATTATGAAAGTACTTTTAGCTTATTAGTACTTTTTACGGTCACGAACTAGAAAACTTATTTGACCAATAAATAATCTTTCACATACTGAAAAGGTTTAAAATATAAAGTCAGCTGTCCTTTTCTAATAGGTAACAGTCAAGCAGATTTTAATTAAACAAAGCGTGAAGGGTGAGGTTTTATAGGTTTTCAGTTACTAATGGAAGTTTAATTTTCTTTGGATTGAATGTAATAGAAAAGTCTAAAACTTTATTCTTTCCCATTCAATGTCGGGTATAATCAACTAGTATATAAAAACATAAAAAAATGAATCAGTATAAAATACAATTTAGATGCTTCAAACGTCAATTTTTTAAAATACTATTAAATTAGTACATTTTTCCACAACCTATATTTAAAAAATTTTCTACGATATTTTCGATTAGTGATAATATATAATTTCTTTTACTCATTTAAGTTGCAAATAAAAATTAAAACATATATTTCATAAGCGAATATGATTAATTTCTAATTTATATTCTAATTATACATATCGAGAGATTTGGGAGTATAATATAAACAAATTATACTTATTAATTCTCAAAAAAACTCATGTATTTTATATTCTTAAAATATAAAAAACTCTTCATATATATATGCTAATCGTATAATATTATCACTTTTACACACACAATTAAACAAAAAATAACATATAATATCATTATTCAATTTCCCTTAAATATATGTTTATGTTAAATACAATACACTATATATATATTAATATAAATATATATAATATATATATTTATATTTTTATATATATTTTTGATATCCTATAAAGATATATTTGTATATCCATATTTATATAATATGTAATATATATAATACATAACATACATATATATACACATATATATACGTATATATACACATATTTATATGCATATATACACACATATAATATATATACATAAATATACACATATAAAAACATATATATTATAACACATATATATACACACATATAATATATATACATAAATATAAATATATACACATAAACATATATAAAACACATATAATATACACACACTATATATATACACACATATATATCATATATATATACCACAATATAAATATATAATAAACACATATATATACACATATATAAAACACATATATATACACATATATATATACACAAATATATATACACATATAATATAATATATATATACATATAAATATATCATATATACATATTATAACACATATATATATATACACATATAAATAACAAATATATACATATATATATATACACACATAATATACATTTATATATACACACATATATATACTTATATACCACATATAATAATACATATATATACACAATA
>CM063499.1:91839975-91842475 GCA_032207245.1 Pardosa pseudoannulata | reverse complement strand
CCCACACGTCCAGACGGGGCCCCACCGCTCTCTTAACCGAGTTCGGTACTCGCCTGAGTGGGCCAGGGGTCAGTTCGAGCGATCGGTGATACGCCCTCTGTTCTGTCCGAAATGATATGCCGTTCTCTACGATCTTTATCGGACATTCCAGAGCAGTCATTCTCAATCTGTGCACCTCGAGATTTTCAAATGTCGCGAGTAATCTTCAGAATTAATAACAAAGCGGTTAAGCCATATTTAAGTAACTTTAAATAAAAAATCTTTTTTTCTAATTTAGATTCGATAGGAAAGTCGAAAAGACTTATGGTGTCTTTATTTATCACCGTACGCATTTAACGTACCGCTGCAACTGTTTTACACAAGTTGTATTTTTCCATCTCGGGACAAATATAAGCTATAACAGATACAATGAGAATTTTGTTCCTTACATATGTTTCCATTATTTTGACCAACTAATAATCTCTCACATATACACTCATGTCCATAAATTAAGGATAATGAAGTTCAGGCAATGAAAGAGACAAAAGCAAAACAAATTTGACTTATTTGTAAAGTCTATTTATTAAACAAAAGGTAAAGAGCAAAAAAGATGCTATATGTTTGACATAATTAATAAAAATTGCGATTTTTACTCCCTGGAGCAAATTTCAAAAAAGAACCTATTTACAGAAAACAGTATAACATGGTTAGTATGATGGTTAATACGGAGTATGTCTCCCGGACGATGCAATACAACACGATGCAATACAAGCGTTACAACGCCCACGCATGCTGAGTATCAGATTATCAATCTGATCTTGGGGAAAATTACACCACTCATCAAGCAATGCCCTCCGAAGTTCCGATAGACAGTTGGGAGGGGGTTGACGGGCTGCAATTCGTCGGCCAAGCATGTCCCACACATGCTCTATTGGATTCAAGTCCGGTGAGTATGCTGGCCAATCCATACGGGTGATATCCTCCGATTGAAGGCATTCGTCTACAATGTTTGCACGGTGAGGTCGGGCGTTGTCATCCATATACAGAAATTCAGGACCCATGGCGCCCCGAAACAAACGTACATGTTGTTCCAGAATGACATCCCGATAGATGTGGCCTGTCATCGTTACACTCTGAACATGCAGGTCAGTTCTGGAACCAAGAATAATTCCTCCCCAAACGAGCCATCCTGCACCACCGTAACGGTGTCGTTCAATGGTGTTCTCTTGGTGGTAACGGGTACCTGGCGCTCTCCATATGAAAGTCCGGCGAGAATCAGAATGTAAACTGAACCTGGACTCGTCGGAAAACATCACACAAGACCACTGTTGCGGTGTCCACAATGCATGCTCTCTAGCCCAGCATAATCGCAGGCGACAGTGAGTTGCGGTAAGGGGAACACATCTGACAGGCCTACGAGCATATAGACCAATGTTCCCTGAAACTGTCGTACCGGTAGCTGAAGAGAGCTGACGAGACAGGTCTGATGCTGTGCTCCGTCTGTTTCTTTTGGCAGTAACTGCCAAATACCGGTCATCATTCGGCGTAGTAACTCGGGGGCGACCTGTGCTGTAACATCTACTCACATTACCATCATGTTTGAATCGTTGCCAAAGCCTGGAGATGACACTCAGGGCGATTCCAAGTTCCTCGGATACTTCCAGCTGGGTACGTCCACATTCCAGTCGTCCGATAATTCTACCACGTAAAAAATCATCCAAATGCTTCCTTTGTGCCATAACTATACGGTTATTGCACTGAAAGGCTTTTAAAGCGCTTGTGAACAATTTTACTTCTTTGCTACCATTCCTTATATACCCCTTTCATACACTCTCGTCATTGTGACGTACTATCCGCGCCATCTGGTGGTTTCCTGCAATTTGCATATTCTTCTTCAAGATGTGTGTGATAATTCTACAGGTGAAATTTTTATTTTAGAGCTCAGTTTCTGTGTGATTCTGAATTATCCTTAATTTATGGACATGAGTGTATATATTAATGCGGATGTACTTGAATTCGTTAAAATATTCATTAAAAATTTATAGTTCCATGGCAATTGCATAGCAGACAAGAATATGACTACTAATTCTACTAGATCAAAAGAACTACTACTTCTAGCATATTAAAAGAACTTCTACTAGACCAAAAGAACTGCTACTTCTACTAGACTGAAAGAACTACTACTTCTACTAGATTAAATGAAATAATACTTTTCCTAGATTAAAAGAACTACTACTTCTACCAGATTAAAAGAACTTCTAGACTAAAAGAACTACTACTTCTACTAGACTGAAAGTACTACTACTTATTATAAGGCTAAAAGAACTACTACTTCTACTAGACTAAAAGAACTACTATACTACTCCTACTACACTAAAAGAACTACTACTTCCACTAGACTAAAATAAATACTACTACTTGCATTAGACTAAAAATACTATTACTTCTACTAGAGTATGTATGTATGTATATACATATGTGTATATATATATGTGTGTGTGTGTGTATATATATATATACA
>CM063499.1:91834975-91837475 GCA_032207245.1 Pardosa pseudoannulata | reverse complement strand
ACAAACATTTATATATATACATATATATATACATATATATATATATATATAAACATATATATGTGTATATATATATATATATATATAAACATAAACATATATATATATGTATGTGTATATATATATATATATATATATATATATATATATATATATATATATATATTTACACACACATATACGTAAGCACGCACCCACAGGCAGCACACGGAAAAAACCGAAGACCTAGCAGGTACGGTGAAAGGGAGCCTATAGCAAAAGCAAACAAAGTTGCACATGATGCTGAATGCGAAGGGGGAGCTGAAATGCAGCCCCTTATTGTGTACTCCTGTAAGATTGAGGGGTGTTAGTACGTTGAAGTTTAGGAAATAGTTTATGTTTACCCCATTTTTAAAGTTGAGTTTGTTCAAAACAGGCTTGCATTACAAGTTGTATCACATGACGGGGAAAATGTTCTACAAAAGTAGGCAAGGAAAATAACAAATAAATGTTGGGCTGAGAGATGAATACATAACAAAGTTACTGAGGTGCAACATGAACTATGTACGAGACATAAGAATTGACCTTGAAATTTGCATGGGTAGGTTTGGAACGTCATGGTCTGCTGTTTTGCTACACGGTCATCTAATGAGACCGGTGCTTAATGCTTAAATCTGATTCTGAAAGACTACAGACATAAAAGCCATCAGCGGGATTCCAACCCGCGAACTTTGGTAGCGAAGAGCAATGATCTACCATTCGACCATCGATCGGCCGGGAAACAATTATAGCATAATAATTGCTTTGGGAAATGTTGGGAAATTTACATTAGTATGATAATACATCTTGGATAATTGAGGAATTTACAGACTGGGGAGAAAACAGTCTTTGCTTACAGATTTTTGTAGATACATATACACGAACGAAAGTTTTTTTTAATTAGAGGAATTATAAATAAAATTCTAATAAAACATTGGAATATAACAAAAATACTGAAGAAAATATCTTCATAAATGTCTCAAAATCCTTAGAACATTAGAGCAAAAGTAACATTTGGATGTTTTTTTCTTATACACGATTTTACACGCATGCGTCTACTCGATCGTTGGTTGTAGTTTGCTAAGGATGGGCCATTAAGAACGAATTAATAACGTTTAGGTCATATATAGTAAATACGATAAAGAAAAAATAAATAAATGGAACAATGCAAGTAACAGATATAAATACAGGGAACTGGGACCTACTGCTTAAAGTCGATTCCGAACGGCTACGAGCATCCATGCCAGCAGTGAGATTCAAACCCACGAATCCCGGTACCGCCCTACGCACTCGGCCAACCTTAGTCACGACTTTGCCTTGATCTATGGCCGAATGATTAGGCGTCGATTTTTGGTAACTTATTTCGCAGGTGTAAATTCCACTGTGACATAGATGTTTGTAGCCGTTCGAAATATACTTAAAGCAGTAGTTTCTGGTCTCATTAAATCTCGTATTGCAAAAAGTAGACCACAGCACTCTAAACCAAACCAAACCACATATTTTCCTCACCCCAGCCAATAGAAATATACACATAAATTGTAGCACTCCAAACCAAAACAGCCACTTTCTTTACTAATGTTGACTAAGTATATAAGAGTAAACTAAACTAATAAAGTGCATAGGTTTATGCCATAAAAGCAAATGCGCGTTTATCTTAACACATTGTATGCGGCACAAGTACTAGTACGTATTCTGACGATTGATACTTGAGCGCGGGTCACGCACTAGCAGGGGTTAGTGTCACAACATGGTTTGTTGGTGGGTACAAAAATAACGGTATAGACAGGAAAAATAAGCCGAATGTTCTTGTCTACTACATAGATTCTGGAAACATTGAGACACATAAAAACTAGTTTTGACATTATAAGTTTTATGATTGTTCTTTTCTTTTTTTTATAATATAAAAATGTTTATATATAACATAATTCGAAAAACCAAACTATATACTACTATTTCTATTTGATTTTTTTCCTATTTACGATGCTATTATAAATTTTTTCCACTCAAAAATATATTTTTTGCTTACAAAAATATTATGTTTGATATTTATATATTTCTATTTATACATTTGTTTATATATTTCAATATAAAAAACTAGTTTTTACATCAGCATATTCGGAACCACAGAACGGAAAGTTGGATTCAAAAAATCAATTTAGATTTAAAACTAACTTTTTATCTATTTTCTCGAAAATTATATATACATATACACGTACATATGCACATATATTACACATAACATATATATATATATATATATATATATATATATATACATATATATACATATATACATACATACACATATATATACATATATGCATATACATATATATATATATATACATGCATACATATATGCATATACATATATATACATATATGCATATACACATATATATACATATATGCATATACATATATATACATATATGCATATACATATATATACATATATGCATATACATATATATACATACAT
>CM063499.1:91829975-91832475 GCA_032207245.1 Pardosa pseudoannulata | reverse complement strand
ATGTTATGAACATTAACAAATATTTTATAGATTCTTAATATATATATTCTTTGACCAGTATTTATCACCTGTACTGGCGTTCTTAGAACCGGTTTTGGGCCAATATAACTCCGAACTTACAAAACTAGACGGTTAGGAGAGTACGGCTAAAATTGATAGGAAGTGAAGAAAGCGGGTATCATCAGTGGAGAAACTGAATGCATTCTAATTAAAAATTAAGAAGTTTTTAAGGACCTTTGACGAAAATTAAGTAGTTTTAAGGGCCCTTAAAAATAAAAGTTAAAATTAAGGAGTTCTTAAGGACCGTGGGAACCCTGTAAATAAGACTTTCAACATATGTTCCGTATTTTTTTTATTACTACCTTTTACTTCGTTCTAAAAAATAAGAACATTTTATATGAATCGAAAAGTGTAACCTGTTTCAAAAATTTTTTTTAAATTTTTATCATTGTGCACACATTTGCAAAATAAATTTCGTTAACCCACTGTTGCCTGACTACTCTTTGTAGACTAACCTATAGCCCGTCATATGACGGGATTAGTAAAATTTTTTAATTTTCAAGAATTGAGAAGTACCATATGAGCCACATAAAAAAATAGTTTGTTTTTTAGCTGAGAATTATCTCGTTCACTCTCAATGTGTTTATCTCCATACTCCTATAAAGTCTCCCAATATTGGGAATGTAGTTTACAAGCTTGCAACTGCTGAGGTACTTTCAAAGAGGAGAGAAAAGTAACAAGTAATACAGAATAAGTGATACAGATGCTATTATTAAGATTTTTCTATTTATTTTAACTCTAAATCAAATGATTCATGCAAGACATGATTTCATCGTCAAATTCAAAAAAGGTTAAAAATTTTGTTTAGCACAACTCAACATTGCTTTTTATTCAAGAAAATCTATAAATTAGATTTGAATACATACAATACATTAATTTTATAATCACAATTTTCTGCATATATTAATGATGTTTTGAAATAGGTACATAGCTAGATTAGAGTATCGAAACAAAAATTGTGAAGAAAAAGAAAAAGAGAAATGTGTGCTTTGACGTACATTACTTTAATATATTAAATGTACATTTTAGTACAAATGTAGATTTCAGGAACTTCTTTACGACTTTTTAAAATCACTAAATTCTGGAAACCATATGACTAATTACATTTTAATAAAAAAAATAATATTAGAGCATCCCGTTTTTGATCTTTTATTAAAATATTTTGTTATTATTTCAGATTTTCATTTTTCAACAACAGACTTTTGCTGTGATACACCATGAAAAAGTGACTGTTTACTTAAAGTGACTAAAAGTGATCAATTGTAAAAAAAGTGACTAAAGGTGAGAAAAGTGACGGAATTGCAAGCCTGAGTTTAGAATCACGTTGAATTCATTGAGTCAAACCGTGTAGTTATGTATAAAAAGAAACACACCAACTAACAAAATTTTAAATTTTCAAAGATATATATATATATATATATATATATATATATATATATATATATATATATATAACTTAAACGCTAGATATTTTTTAGTCCGTGAAATAGACTCCTAGACTTTTATGAAAAGAATTTGTTGTATATAGCCCGTCATATGGTAGTATTATTAAAAGTATTTTTCAGAATTGTAAAGATTTTGGGCTGAGAATTATCTGCAACACGCTCAATAATTTGTTTATCTTGATACTCCCTTAAAGTCTCACGATTCAGTGAATGTAGTTTAGAATCAAGTTGAATTCATTTTATCAAACCGTGTGGTTATGTGTAAAAAAACAAACAGAAAAACGAACACACTTTTTCATTTTCAAAGATATATAACTTGAACGCTAGATATTCATGAGTCCATGAAACAGACTCCTAGACTTTTATGAAAAGAATTGGTTGTGAATACCGGTAATTAAATTTTCATTGCAGCAAAAAATAATCGAGGATTCAATTTAAAATTACCACATACGTAGCTAATCTATTATTTAAGTCAAATATAAAAAAGAAAATCCATTGACGTCATATCTAAGTTCAGTGATAAAACGGACGAAAATAATGCAGACGATATTTAAATAATTTAAAATAAGATGAAATGACGTCATAATGATAGAAAAAAAATGTTATTTTTACTTACTTATTACGTGATAAATCGAATCGCCTGCTCTTAACCGGGGAAAATAGGGCTTCAAATAATGGCATTAAACGCTCGAAAAGGGGGAAGGGGTGGATAGCGAAAGTTTTTGCTAACCCTAACTCATCAAGAATCTAATATGGATGCCTTTATAAATCCCAGATCCAACCGCTTCATAAATTCGAAGTTTTGGTTTGGTTTGGAGTGCTACGGTCTACTTTTTGCAACACGAGGGCTAATGAGACCGGGAACTACAGGTTAAAGCCGATTCCGAACGGCTACGGACATCCATGCCACTGTGGGATTCGAACCCACGAACTCCGGTACCGAAGGCCAGCACTCTAACCAATCGGCCATCGTTCGGCTCATAAATTCGAGGAGA
>CM063499.1:91819975-91822475 GCA_032207245.1 Pardosa pseudoannulata | reverse complement strand
AGTGGAAATTACGTGAGTTAAAAAACGATTTTAAAAACAGAACTTTTTATAATAGTAAAATAAATGAAAAACACCCACGCTCGCGTCAGCTTTCGGGATCATCCGGTCAGGTGGAAGCATTTTTGAGCTATTGGATGAGCTTGCAAACAGATCATATATTCTGCGAAAAACATCTTAACAGTTTTTAAAAACAAATCCAGGGATATGGTGTTACATAATATAACGTATATACTGTCTGTAAAACACAACGAATGGTAAAATTTGGACTGTTCTGTTAAAATTCGTTTCTTTAAGACAAAACAACATTGTTTTTCGGCGAATTATTTCAATAAATAGAATACATCACCGAAATTAATTTATCCCACTAAGATATTTCACTTTATATTGATGAAATACTTCTTTTATATTTCCATGAAAACCAAATCTTACAATATATAAATTAAAAATTAACTGTCTGCAAAATTGTGTGGCCAAAAGAAAAAGTCCCCGCTCTAATACAACGCTTAATAAACCGTACCTTCGGATGATTCTGAATGCCAAGTCCAGGAAAAATAGCTGCACTTGCCTCAGTGCCATAGTATGCTGTTCTTCTCCATTAGCCCATACATATAAAGCGTGATTTTCAATTAGTGCGCAGTGCGTACACATCAGAACTTCCTACGTTCGTTTGCGCACTACGTGGTGCAGCACCTAGTACCGCACGCACTGCGGGAATACAAGCAAGCAAATCAACATAATATTTGAATATATTAAAAATAATATTTATTATATATCATATAAAGATAGGTAGACATAGGTGCAGAAAATTATTGTCCCTCATAATTTTGCCAGGGTATGCAGTGCACATCCTGCACATATGGACCGCACGCCACTGATATATATATATATATATATATATATATATATATAATATATATATATATAATATATATATATGTGTGTGTGTGTGTGTGTGTGTGTGTGTGTGTGTGTACTACCTATACATATATACATATATATATATATGTATGTGTATCTATATATTTATGTATGTGTCTCTCTCTATATATACACATATATATGTATATACAGGGTGTCCCAAAACGACCACATAAACTCTGCACAGCTCGATTCTTCGTTGGGAGTCCACATGAAAACTGCCCGAAGAAATGTTCCTGTACAATCCATAGTTTAGTAGAAAAATACAAAAGTATGACGTCACTGCCGGTGCAAGGGGGAAAAAAACACTTTATTGGACCTATCAACAACAGTATTTTCATATCTTTCCAGACGATAATGTTTAAAACGTTCGCCATGGAATGACGTTAAGCCGCCGTTGAACTGGTATTTCAAAGGCTGCCTCTTGCAGCTTTCGGTAGTCTTCCTATTCCGTTCATGACTACTGCGACATGTAGCTGAAGTCATGGAAATTTCTTGCAAACTGTTGGGGAACGTCTGCTTTAAATTCTGCTCGTACTGCTGTTGATATGTCCAATAAAGTGTTTTTCTTGCACCGGAAGTGACGTCATACTTTGCTTTTCGTATTTTTCTCGTCAACTATGTATGGTACAGAAACTCTTCTTTGGCCAGTTTTTATGCACGAGGAGTTGAGCTGTGTAAAGATTATGTGGTTGTTTTGGGATACCCTGTATAATTATAATAAATATAGCATACATATATATATATATTTTTTTTAATCGAAAATTTTGAAGGTTTAAGCGGCTTGAGGCCCAAAGAAGGTTTAGTAAATTTACATAAATAATTTTTGATGATATTTAAACTATATACCTCTACTTGATTTACAGATAAAACAATAATTTTTTTTTATTTTAATAATGGAACGTATTGTACAATAGGGAAGTGAAACCTGAACTTATATTTTATTTTTCTATCTTTTTTAGTCAAAAATACGTGCATAATATCCTCAAAAATTATTTTATTTGTAATTTCTTGTTCTGTGGATAATGTTGCTAGATTTTGCAATCTTCAGTCACTTGTTTTGGAACATAATTAAATTTTTATGAAGTTCAATATAGAAAAACTTGATTCGCAAGAAGCGACACTGGTTACAATTGTTAAAAAAACGCTAGAAATCTGTGCATTCATGAAGAATGAGCACAATTGTTGTGTTATAGCCACATATATCCTGCGAGAAATCCGTTCATACTTCGTGAAGAAAGAGCACAATTGTTGTGTTATAGACAAATATAACATGGGAGAGATCCGTGCATTCATGAAGAATGAGCACAATTGTTGTGTTATGATGAAATATATCACAAAATTTGCATATTATAATGAAATGATCCCATTGTTGTTATATACAATATATACCGCGAAAATACAAAAAAATGAAAAAATGTTTGTGCTAGCCAAATAATATCAACGAGAAATCCCAACATGAGAAATATCAGTTGTTGTGTTATAGCCACTTATTGCGAGAGAAACCCTGATTCATGAATACAATTGTTGTATAGCGAAATATAATAAATCTGATATATTCGTGAAAAAAGAGAAATACGTA
>CM063499.1:91807475-91812475 GCA_032207245.1 Pardosa pseudoannulata | reverse complement strand
TCTATATATGTATATATAATATATATTAATATATATATATGTATATATAAATAATTTGTATATATATATATATAATATATAATATATTTTATAAATATATATTATGTATATAAATATGTATATATATATGTATAAATATATGTATAACTATATATATTTATATTTGTATTATATATATATATATATATATATATATATGAATATATATGTATATATATATATATGTTTATATATATATATATATAATATATATAATATATATATATAATATATATATATATATATATGTATTATTATATGTATATATATATATATATATAACATATATATATACATATATATATAATATAAAATATATATATAATATATACTATATAATATATATAAATAATATATATATAAATATATAATATATATATATAAATATATATATATATATACATATATGTACATTATTTATACATAAATATAAATACATAAATATATAAATATATATACATAATATATAAATATATTTATAAAATATAATATAATATAATAATATTATATATAATGTATGTACTTGTACATATATATATATACATATAACATGTATACATTCTGTCATTATTCTATATTTAAACTCGAATAAATGCTAATAAATATCTATTGACTATCTATAGAAAAAAAAGTTTAATTTAATATATAAACATAAAAATATAAATATGATATATTACATATACATATATATAAATATATATACGTACATATATTCATATACATACATATACAGTAACCGTTTTCTTTGAAACTGGTGTAAGTTCATTATACGTAGATATTTTTATTTTTCACTTGTATTGTGTGAAAAATATGGATATTTTATTACATAGTTATATATTTTTATATAAATTTCAAAACGTATTTTGGAGGGAAAAAAAGGTTTCAAATGTTGTTAAGATGAATACAAATTGAAATTTCAGTTTTTAATGTATATAAAGGCGCTTTTGTACTGGTTATTAAACTAAACAGTGCGGAATTTTTGCAATAAGTGTAAAAAAAGCAAAATACAAGCATTAGTTGGTTATACTTAGGCAATTATGCTTATAAAATATTTAGATATATTTATAAAATATGGTTGTTATTTAATGAAATTATTTTAAAACTATCAAAAGATTAAAAAGTAATAAAGTACGGTACAAATTACTTCTCGAAATTATTAGCTTAAAATGAAAATATAAGAACGGAGTAAATGTTTTATAAAATAAATAATAAATTTTTAGCTTATAGTTCTGAAGAAAGTAAGGGAGTGAAATGATTTTACTTAGCGTATCACTTTTAACAATGTATTACACTATAAAATATAGTTAAAAAATATTTCTTCTTCGTTTTGTATTAAATTAAGACACAACTTTGAATAAAAAAGTTCAAAAAGCAGTAAATGAAAAAATATAAATGTGAAATATGAAATCACTTGTTACCCTTCGAAAATAAAGCATAAAATGTAAAATAAATATAACACTTACCTAATTTAAGTATCCTGAGTTGTTAGTGGATACACACGCTTAATCTGATTTAAAAAATCTTGGAAAGCATCTTGCGGATTTTCTTTCATTTTCCTCCACATAAATTCACAAAGGTAAGAATCAAATTGATTTTCACATTTGCGAACTGTGCGGAGGGATCTCTTAATTGAGCCCCACAAGCCCTCAATCGTATTGGTGTGAGCTCCAGTATCAGGGTCTCTGAAAGTAACACTATGATTAACTCTCAGATGATCAAAACCCACATCTGAAAGACAATCATAGGCTTTCCAACAATCAGAAATGATTGTAGTACCCGGATGCACATATTTTCGTATGATTGCTAACAAAGTACCCCTATCCCTACGTTCTACTACTTCAAAAAAACATCTATTTGTACCCCTCTCTATTCCCCCGAAAACCCACTTACCATCAACCCTTCTACCCCTATTAAATTTACGTTTCCCAAATTTACTTTCATCAATTTCAATAATAATTCCCTCCCCCCCAATTTTAGATGAAGAACTTAAAATAAAATCGATGCAAACCTCCCTTGAAAAGCTAAACCAGTCAGTTATTGTATTTTTAGAAATTTTTAATTCGTGCATGATAAAATCAATAGGCAATCTATACACCCACATATAAGTTAACATTAAAATTTTGAAGAGACTCAAATGACTCGATTCAAACCAACTTCCCTTTCTCACAGATCTTTTCACACGATGCTCATTCACTCCTTTCTTACGACATTCCCATATATATCCGTCAGTTGAGTCTCTTTCTACAAGGCGCATGGGGGATCTGCAAGTCGGACATTCATAATTCCCGGCAAGCAAACCAACACCCATGCACCATTGCAGAATTGCCAAATTTCCCCGATCCCTCAAATTCCTAAAAAACTCAGAATCATAACTGAAAACATGTGCCGAAGCCATCCTCAATTTACAAAAAAGGTTTGTGAAACACTTAAGAAATGAAATTTAAAAAACGAAAAAAAATACCACAAGAGCACAGCAAAATGAAGAAATCTCCAGAGCACGACCGAAATGGATGCTAAAAAATCCAAATTCGGCGGTCTTGGAGCATTGTTAGTTACAGGAATGTATACATATAATATATATATATATATATATATATACATATATACATGTATACATTCTGTCATTATTCTATATTTAAACTCGAACAATAATGCTTTTAATAAGGTGCTACCATCTATTGACTATCTATAGAAAAAAAAAGTTTAATTTATACATATATAAACATAAAAATATATATATGATATATACATATGCATGTACTTATATATAAATATATATACGTACATATATTCATATACATACATATACAGTAACCGTTTTCTTTGAAAGTGGTGTAAGTTCATTATTAAGTAGATATTTATATTTTTCACTTGTATTGTGTGAAAAATATGGATGTATTTTATTACAATACTTATATATTTTTATATAAAATTAGTTATTTTATGCAAAACTTATTTATTTATAAAGTTTATAGTACATTGTAATAATTTTTAATTTGGCTGACCTCTCGAAATGGCTGTTTTTAAATTATTAGACTTTTAAGTCCTTTAAGTGCAATTTTTATCGCTTTTTGGTTAAAGAGAATTTTAAAGAATATTCACATTTATTTTATCCTTTTCGCAACATAATCCGTATCTTTGAATAGAATGTTCTTCTGATTTGGTTGTACCATTTTGTACTGATTTACAAATATACAATAAACAAAAATAGACTTGTTTATGCGAGTGGATCCAATTTTTGTGATACACTACCTATGTTAAATAGCTTGTGTTCCTTGCGCCATCTATTGATAAATATATTAACTTAAACTGCTAAATTATTTGGGCATTCTTTTTATTATTTTATTTACATTTTTGACAATATTTTAAGTTAATTTTTTATTTTCTCCTTTTTACTTTTTGTTACCTGAATTATAAATATTTAATTTTAATTTTTTTAGTCTTTCTCGTTTTCAATTTATAAAATTAGTTTTTGCGACGAAATGACCTTGAGTAGTGCTAGTATTTCTAATATTTTATTTTAATAAATTTATTAATTTTAATATTTATTATTATTTTCATATTTTAACATTTTATCTTATTTCTAATATTCTTTTTTGATATTTTTTTTTACATTTTTAACAATTTTTAACATTGATTTTTACTTTTAACTGTTCAGGTATTTATCTTTTTTAAATTTTATATTATTTTAAATTCAATTTTAGGCACTATAAACTTTATAAATCAAGCTGTCTATAACGGTCAGTAAAAAGCCTGATTTTTAAAGATAAAAACATTGTTCTAAAAAAATATTATTCAGTATAATAATTTAGAAACTTGGATTTTTCTTTCAAAGAATATTCATAAGTTTAAGTTTTACTATTCCTCTAAAAATTATACAGTAATATTGAATAATTATTTCACTTGGTAAAGTGTAAAAAAGAATTCTTCTTGAATATTCATTGATAGAAAAATATAAGATTCTAAAGTACTATACTGAATGATATTTCAATGAATAAATTTTCAAGTTTAAATCAGGCCAGTACAATAAACTGAAAACAAACATTGTCTGAATAATGCAATGTGATTGCCTATATTTACCAGTTATTGTTAATGATTTTAAAAAGTAAAAGATCATACAAATAAAAAAAAATAAATCTAATTTACTTGAGCTGCAACATGTGGGATCAAAATCTGTATTAATTGATGTAATATCTGTTTCATTCAACAGTAAGCCTTCTTTAATATTTATAATTTCTTTTCGCAATCGACACGAGTTCTCGTTTCCTTAAATAGGTTTTTAGTTAATAGATGGCGCCAGTGAGCCAAGCAATTTTCTACCGCAAGTGTAGCACTGAAATTGGTAGGTCAAGGTCAAGGTAATTGGTTTTTACGGAGTACCTAGCAGTGAAAAAAGCACTACTTTAACCTCCGAACGATAAAAGATCAAAAACATAATTTGGTGAAGAAAGAAAAACAGTAAAGCCAAACAGAAATTTAATACGCTTACAGCGGCTTCCGAAAAATCGAAAGAAAAAAATGCTGTAAGGTGTAAAAATCGTTCACATACAATGCATATGTGAAAAACAACACGCTGAATGATTAAAAATAATCATTCTGTACCTTGAACAATGACAAAACATCAAAAACATAGCAAGTTAACAAAAATGCACTCGGCCAGAGCACATAAAAGAAAAATTGGGATACATAATAGGGTGGCGCCATCTATTGGTCGCACCAGCAAATAAAAATATACATAAAGGTAACACTAGAAAATAAATGAAAAATAAACAAAAAAAAGGACCCCAGGTACATAAAATACATAAGTAAAAGACAACTAGATATTTTGTATTTGGGTTTTACAAATATTTTAACATTTCTTTGCCGTTTTTATGAAATAAAAACGATTTTTTGGTTTTTATAATTTTTTAACAAGACATCACAAGACAGAACACAATAAATCAAAATAAAAATTGTGAGAC
>CM063499.1:91797475-91802475 GCA_032207245.1 Pardosa pseudoannulata | reverse complement strand
ATGGAAAAAATATTTAAATGAAAGGAGTAAGTCAAGATTTATGGAAAAAAATTTCAAATGAAAGGTGTGAGTCAATTGTTATGGAAAAAATATTCAAATCAAAGGAGTGAGTTAATTATTATGGAAAAATATTCAAATGAAAGGTGTGAGTCAATTATTATGGAAAAAATATTTAAATCAAAGGAGTGAGTCAATATTTATGGAAAAAATACTTAAATTAAAGGAGTAGGTCAATATTTATAGAAAAAATATTCAAATGAAAGGAGTGAGTCAATATTTATGGAAAAAATAATCAAATCAAAGGAGTAAGTCAATATTTATGGAAAAAATATTCAAATGAAAGGAGTGAGTCAATATTTATGGAAAAAATAATCAAATCAAAGAAATAAGTCAATATTTATGGAAAAAATATTCAAAGTAATGAAGTCAATATTTATGGAAAAAAATATTCAAATCAAAGGAGTGAAGTCAATATTTATGGAAAAAATATTCAAATCAAAGGAGTGAGTCAATATTTATAGAAAAAATATTCATATCAAAGGAGTAGGTCAATATTTATCGAAAAAATATTGAAACCAAAGGAGTAAGTCAATATTTATTGAATATTCATAACCACAAAACAAACACAATTTTTGAAGTAATTATTATAAATCTGATATCACTTGTTTGGTTAGAGACGTTCAGAAAATGTCGTATAAAATTTAAGAATCATTAATAAATCACAAAAATACATTATTCAGGGTTAGTGTAAAAAGGAAAGTAATAATATGTATGCTTGCAAAATAAGCTGATATAAAACTCAAAACTCTTATTAACCCCTTAAAGCATTTGCCCGTGTCTGACACGGGCAAAATTCAAAATAAACATGCAATCACATTATTTACACTTTGTTTGAGTAACAATTTTTTTTTATAACTTTTAACTCTTTTTCCACTGTAGTCACCCCCTCCCCCAGATCTAAAATTGCAAAAAATAATTTATTCTATACCTATACATTTTTTTCAGTCATAAAATATATCATTTTTTATCAGCTTTTCCGAAAAAAATTCGTGCTTTAAGGGGTTAAAACACATTTTTGTACTTGGCCTCACTTTTTTAGTTTTATTGATGTCTTGAGATTTATAACTATGTATGGAGAAGAAAGATATTTTCTGTTCTTATTGGTTTGGCGGCGGGTGGGCTTTGATTAACAGCTCGTTGGCAGTCGTACCATTCTCGATCAAGAATTGCTGCCATTTCACAGTTACGATGATCCGCGAAATGTTCCTCTTGAAAAACCGAATCGCTTTCTGCAGCAGCTTCTTTTCATTGTGCAGCACGGCCAGGGTAGTGGCTTCACAGAAGAACTCCACGGACATATTCCTGCGCATGTGCGACACACACGCAGACATCAGAGTTGTCATTTCGTACTTGTGGGCCGCCTTGTACAGCCCGAAGACGTTGGTGTCCGACAGGCCTGCTCGGATGTCTCCCGTGTACAGGTACTCGAGGAAGTCCCCGAAGTTCTCCGGGTCGAGGTCGTCGATGACAACTCGTCCGGTCTCCCTCTCGGACATCTCGTGGCTGAACATGGAGTCAAAGATGGGCGATCGGGCACGTAAGATGTTCTTGTGGGCTGGGAACTCTCTCCCGCGCACCCCTAGGCATACGTCACTCTCGAATCTTTTTTCCAGGAGTACTCTGTAGTCAGACCGCAATTTAGCCATGCCTGCAGGGAAAAGAAAAGTGACTAAAAGGTCAAGTGCGACACCGTGTCTGAACTAAAGAAATGAAAAGATAGAAAGAAAAAACTAGAAATTTTGAAGAAGTTGGTAGGGGCCACAGGGGGACATTATATTAGGTTGAGAAAAGAAAAATCCATTATATTTTCGGTAGATGGCTGTAGTAATCAATATCTCGTAAAGTTTTGATCAAACAATTTCAAATTTATGCTCGTTGTCAAGGTGACATGTAACACTAAAATATGCTTTTACTGTTTTTTGTTTGGTCCATTCAGTTGTGAGTTACAGAGTGTTAAAAATGGAAGTCAACAAAGAGAAAATTCGGTACATTTTACAGTTTTTATTTGATGAAGACGAAAATGCAAGCAAGGTACCTGAAATTGTGAATGGTGTTTATGGTGCCGATACTGTAACAGATAATTACGTGCAATCTTGATTTCGTCGATTTCGTCCAGGCATTTTTCACGTTAAAGATGCACCTCGCACAGTCAGGCCAGTCGTCGAAAATATCGATAAAACCATAGAAATAATCGAAGTTGACCGGCACGTTAGTAGTCGTAGCATCGCCCAGTAGCTAAAGATTGACCATAAAACAGTTTTAAACCATTTGCGCCAAGTTGGATTATAAAAAGAAGCTCGATGTTTGGGTGCCACACCAATTAATACCAAACAACAGGATGGATCGAATTTCCGTCTGCGAAGACTTCGCCAAACGGAATGAAATCGACCCATTTCTTAAACGGATGGTGAATGGGGATGAGAAATGGGTAAAATACGACAATATTCTGCAAAAACTATCGTGTCAAAGCTCTGTGAAGCAGCTCAAACGATGGCCAAACCAAGACTAACGACCAGGAAGTTTCTACCGTGTATTTGGTGGGACAGGAAGGGAATCATTTATTATGAGTTACTTCCTCATTAGCAAACACTAAATTCAGATCTCTGCTGTCAACAACTGGACCGTTTGAATCTAGCGATTGACCTGAAACGGTCAGAACTGGCCAACATAAGAGGTGTTGTGTTCCACCAGGAGAACGCCAGGCTACACACGTCTGTAGTGAATCGCCAGAAACTCGGGGAGCTTGGTAGGGAAGTTTTAATGCATCCACCATATAGTCCGGACATGGTACCAAGCGATTAACACCTTTTTCTCGCATTGCAACACTTCCTGAGTGATAAGAAATTGAGATCAAGAGAAGATTGTCAAAATCGATTATTAGAGTTTTTTGCCAATAATGACCAAGACTTCTGTAAGAAATTCAACATGAAGCTACCTACAAAATAGCAACAAATTATACAACAAAACGGTGCACATTTGACCTAAATCGGACAATCCTAAACACGTTAAATAAAGTCATTAATTTCACACAAATTTTAATGCATCCACCATATAGTCCGGACATGGTACCAAGCGATTAACACCTTTTTCTCGCATTGCAACACTTCCTGAGTGATAAGAAATTGGGATCAAGAGAAGATTGTCAAAATCGATTATAGAGTTTTTTGCCAATAACGACCAAGACTTCTGTAAGAAATTCAACATGAAGCTACCTACAAAATAGCAACAAATTATACAACAAAACGGTGCACATTTGACCTAAATCGGACAATCCTAAACACGTTAAATAAAGTCATTAATTTCACACAAAAAATAAAGGCGAAAATGCAAGCCAGGCGGCTGAAATTGTGAACGGTGTTTATGGTGCCGATACTGTAACAGCTAATTACGTGCAATTTTGATTTCGCCGATTCCGTTCAGGCATCTTTCATGTTAAAGATGCACCTACAACAGGCAGTCCAGTCGTCGAAAATATCGATAAAACCATAGAAATAATCGAAGTTGACCGGCACGTTAGTAGTCGTAGCAACGCCCAGGAGCTAAAGATCGACCATAAAACAGTTTTAAACCATTTGCGCAAAGTTGGATTATAAAAAGAAGCTCGATGTTTGGGTGCCACACCAATTAATACCAAGAAACATGATGGATCGAATTTCCGTCTGCTAAGACTTCGCCAAACGGAATGAAATCGACCCATTTCTTAAACGGATGGTGACTGGGGATGAGAAATGGGTCAAATACTATATTGTGCGAAAACGATCGTGGTCAAAGCGCTGTGAAGCAGCTCAAACGGTGGCTAAACCAAGACTAACGACCAGGAAGTTTCTACCGTGTATTTGGTGGGACAGGAAGGGAATCATTTATTATGAGTTACTTCCGCATTGCCAAACAATAAATTTAGATCTCTGCTGTCGACAACTGGAACGTTTGAAGCTAGCGATTGACCAGAAACGGTCAGAACTGGCCAACATAAGAGGTGTTGTGTTCAGGACAACATCAAGCCACACACGTGTGTAGTGATTCGCCAGAAACTCAGGGAGCTTGGTTGGGAAGTTTTAATGCATCCACCATATTGTCCGGACATAGTACCAAGCGATTAACACCTTTTTCTCGCATTGCAAAACTTCTTGGACTACAGTTCATGTTCTCGGAGAAAGGGGAGTAAACAATTAAAACGTTATATCCCCCAAGCGGTAAATTTAAGATATTCTGCACAAAAAGGGATCCTTGCTATCTGAGACAGGCTTGTCAGACTTTTTCCACCTTAGATTATTTTATTTATTTTTTAAGATGTTCCCTTAGACTTTTCAGAGATATTAATTTCATATATTTCTGTCATCCGTCCTTTCAGTTTATCCCGTTCTTATAAAAAAATGGGAAGCCCTCCAAACGATGTTCTGGCAATAAATATCTTTCGTGACTAAAAACAGTGTTTTGCAACAAGGCATGACTGCAAACCAACTGTTGTGCCAGACAAAGTGTCAGAAAGAGAAACGCAATTGGGGAAACGGAATTCAAATGAAGAATAACAGCTGTGGCCCCCTGAGAAAGTTCTACGAATCTCCCTCTATAGTTGTCCTTAAGCAGACACAGCAACCTACCTGGCAATCCCTCTTGCTCCTCTTCGTCTGAAGATTCGTCTCCTGCTCTGTTGGGTTCTCTGAGGCGCATAGAACAAAACACAGTCACGGTGCCGTCGGGAAAAAACGAACGCCTTTTCTCCTCGGGAGTACACCAAACATCGATGAAGAACTCCCTATCCAACAGTAACTGCCCAAGGGATGGAACTGGTTGAGTTAAAGTCAACTGCCCAGAGGGTTTATTGCGATTGATGTCAATTTCTCGCCCAAAACTTGACTTCAATCCAACTTCAAACGAGACATCCGTTGCAGGAAGGCTGTCCACCACGTATATATATATATATATTATATATAATATAT
>CM063499.1:91782475-91789975 GCA_032207245.1 Pardosa pseudoannulata | reverse complement strand
AATTCTCAGCCCAAAAACAACTACCTACCTTATAGAGTTTTTTTTTTACCTACCTTATAGAGTACTTTACAATTCTATGAAGATAAAAATTTTAATTATGCCGTGAAATGACGGGTTATATGCTAGTATGTATAATATATGTATATACTTGCATATACATATATATTATATTATATATATTACACATATTGTATATATAAAATATATGTATATAATATATATGTGTGTACGTGTGTAAGTATTAGGTTAATAGCCGGTGGGAAATAAAATTTTGTGTAATTTCTCGTTTTATTGGTTTGGAGCGCTATCTACTGTTTGCAAAACGAGGGCTAATGATACCTACAGTTTTAAAGCCGTTTCTGTAACGGCTGATCAACAGATTCGAACCCCGCGCCACATCCTTGAAAATTATTATGTTTTGGTTCTAACAGATGCGCCACATTGAATTATTGTCGTGTTACTCTACGTGGCTGGTCATAGTTGGAGTTGCACACGTAGTCAGTTGGTACCATTTTTTTTTTGTTTTTTTAAAAATCTTTTTAGGTTTTTTGTGCATTATGTATTAGAAATCATAATTTTTCAATGGTTTATAATTTCTTGTGTGTTTCAAAATGTATATATGCTTTTTTTTATAATTGTTTTAACATTATGGGGGGTTTTCCCCCCACAAAAATAAAAAAATTTAGCATATTTGGTAATTAATTTCTTTTTTCTTAATGTTTCTTAAAATGTGTATATGTTTTTTTCATATTTAATCTAATAATATGGGGGATTCCCCCTCAAAAATAAAAAATTTTAGTATTTTAATCTTTCAGAAAATGCCATTTCTGCCGCCATTTTTATACAGGATGTTATAAAAGCCACGTGGTGGCGTCCATGTTGTTTTCATGGTGATCTTTCAGAAAGCGCCATTTTCTGCCGCCATTTTTGTTTGGCGACTTTCAAAGATGGGTTTTTTTGCCAAGATCGCCAAGAAAAATACATGGCGGCTGTAAGAGCGTAGATATCACATTTGTTCCAATATATGAATATAATATATGTGTGTGTGTGTATTTATGCGTGTATGTATGTATGTATGTATTATGTTAATAGCCGGTGGGAAATAAAAGTTTCGTTTTATTTCTCTTTTAAAAACGGTTTATATATTTTGGTTTCTGTAATGATCAACAGATGGTGCCACATTGAATTAGTGTAAAACATCGATTTCATATCATAGTCTCGGGAGGGGAAAAAAATCCACTTACGACATCTCCTGAAAGGCGGGTATATGCAACAGCATTCGATATTATTTGGCTTAGAACTAAAGAAGAAAATGTATAGGAAGTCAAAAGAGTGTGAAATCAATATTTATTGATTATATTCTCGACCGCAAAACAATCGAACATTTTCAAAAAATTTATACAAATCTGAAATCACCAATTTCGGTAGAGACAATGAGAAAATGTCGTGCAATTTTTTTCTGTTAAAGAATTCCTAAATCACAAAAATTGCAATCAAAAAATACATTATTCACGGTTAGTGAAAAAAGAACAGAGTAATCACATATATGCTTGAATGATAATCTGATATATATAAAATCCAAAAATATTCTTGAAATGCAATTTTGCATTCGGACTAACCTTTTTAGTTTTAACGAGGATTACATTCACTTTACATTACATTACTTTACATTTACCGAGACCTTCGAGAAAAAAAATTCAAATATCATTATTGCATCATAAATGAGAAGTTAACTCTTTTTTTTATCTATCAATTTAATTATAAAATTATTTATAATATACTTCTATCGCATTACTTTTTTGAGGAGACAGTCCGCACTGATGAGAAGGTCTTTAACTCATAAATCCCAAAATGGTAGAATCTGGTCTGGAGACACTCCAAGCACCTCGGCAATGGTTAAACATCGCCGATGTCAAGGTCTGGGCGGAATTTGCGCCAGTGGCAAAACATCTGTGGTTTTTGAGGATGAAGAGGTTAAAATTAATCAAAAAGTGTACCAGTGGGACATTCCACAAGCTTTTGTATTTGTGTGGGCCTGGAAGCACTTCGGTCAAGTAAACTAAACGTTTCAATAAAACTCCCTTAGAGCTCATGAAGCCAAAAAGACAAAACCAGTGAATTTTTGGGACAGGTTGGTCGGTAGGTTGATTGAAGTTTAATGGCGCTAAATCCTCTTGGGACAAACTGCGCCAAACAAGATGTGACAATAAACAAAAGACGAAATTTGGATTTTAAAAAAATTGACAAAAAATAAAATGAAAGGTTCAAAAACGGATTAAAGTAACAATAAAAATATAACATTCAACACAAAACACGACAAAAGATTGAGTTATATACAAATTAACAAGAATTGGAAATTGAGTGAACAATTAAGATTTTAAGTTAGAAAACAATTCAAAAATTAAGAAAAGTGAAAAAAAAAGAATTGAAAATTAGAAAATTGAAAAACAATCAAAAATCAGATTTCGGTATAAAAACCAGCACGGCGAAGAAAGGGAAACAAATTTGGATGTGGAGTTTCCCCAATGATTAAATTAAGATTAGGAGAGGGATTACCAAAAAATTTTCAATGCAATGATTTACAACAAACACAGGACGTTAAAATATGTACGACTGTGTAAGGAGTCTTGCAATACGCACACTGTGAAGGATCTTCACTCAGCAAGAGATGGACATGGGTGAGCCTGCAATGACCCACTCGTAGACGAGTGAGTATTACGTCATGTCTCCTAGAAGGGAGTTGGGGCCATTTAGATATCTTTGGGACAGGATATCTTCTGCAGAATGGCCAACTTCTCTCCATACGTCCATTCTATAGATTACAGTATATGGTCCATATTGGAGTTTAAGACATGCACTAAACAAAACAAAAGTTTAGAATCTCTAGAGCGTTAACTTTGGTGGATTGATTGGTGATTAAAAGAAGAGGACTTGCGGTCCATCTCTGAAAATGTCAATAAGCGTTTCTCCCTATGCATCGCAACAAAAGGAGCCTACTTTGGAATTAGTTATAAATGTCTATCCTAGTTATTATTGGTTAAATTTTGTTAGTTTATTTTTTATAAAGTAATATTAAAACTTGCTTGTCCGGATTCTTTCTCCTCACCCTATATATAATTGAACACACGATAGTTTCTGTTATTATTGTTTTTAATGTGTCACGGCTCTGACCAACAACTCATGGGAAGTTGTACTATTCTCCTTCGAGAATTCCTTCCATTTCTCGGTCACGACGATCCGGGCCATCTTTCTCTTGAAAAAGTCAACAGCCGTTTGGAACAGCTCCTGCTCATTGTACTGAAGTGCAAGGGTTACAGCGTCACAGAAGAACTCCACGGTCATATTTCTGCACATGTGCGCCACACACTCCGATTTCAGGGTTGACACGTCGTACTTGTGGGCCGCCTTGTACAGCCCGAAGACGTTGCTGTCCGAGAGGCCGGCCCCGACGACCCCCGTGTACAGGTACTCGAGGAAGTCTCCGAAGTTCTCCGGGTCGAGGTCGTCGATGACAACTCTTCCGCTCTCCCTCTCGGCCATCTCGTGGCTGAACATGGCGTCAAAGATGGACGATCGGGCACGCAGGATACACTTGTGAGCTGGAAACGCCTTCCCGCCCACGACTAGGCATGCGTCACTCTCCAACCCTTTCTCGAGGAGCTCTCTATAGTCAGAGCATAATTTAGCCATGCCTGCAGGGAAAAGAAACGAGACTAAAAAAATCATGTAAATTGAGTACCTTCAATATATTTAAAGAAAAAAACCGTAATTATGAAGCAACACTAAAAGCAAGGTAGTGACTGGCCAAAAGGAGGCATATGTTGTACACGTGTATATTTGCTTGCATGTATATATATATATATATATATATATATATATATATCTGTGTGTATATAGACATATATATACCTGTAAATCTATTTTTGTATATGCATATTTGTATATATGTATATATACATATGTATGTGTATATATATATATATATATATATATATATATATATATATATATATAATGAATTTGTTTTCTCAGTCGCCAATTGAAAATGTGTGGTCTCCCAGTAAGATGAAGCTCAGGGGTATCAAAATGTGTATACAATATAAAGCAGCTAAAACTCGCCGGGTACGAGAAATATATATATATATATATATATATATATATATATATATATATACACATTTATGTATACATATTTATATATATATATATACTTATATATATACTTATATATATATGTATATTTATACGTTATTGTAGTATATATATTAGGAGTTATTAAATATTCTTTGGTTGATAATCTTTCAAATGCATTTCCCGGAAAGGTTAAGGTTCCTCCCATTATGTCATACATTTTAAATAGGTTATTTTAAAATTATTTTTTATAATCTCCCTTTATTTTGTTCTAAAAAAAATGGGAATTGTGTAGTTGACACAGAGCAACCTACCTGCCAATGGTTCTTGTTTCTCTACTTCATCTGGGGTTCCGTCTTCTGTCCTGTTCGGTTCTCTTAGGCGCAGGGAGCAAAAGACGGTCACGGTGTCGCCTTGAAAACGCTCAAGATTCGAACAAATAAACTCACGAGAAATAGAGAATTCCCTGTCCAGCAACAACTGTCCGCAGGATGGTATAGGTTGAGTCAACATTAACTGTCCAGCGGGTTTATTGCGATCGATGGGAATTTCTCTTCCAGTACTTGACTTCACTTCAACCTCACACGAAACATCCGTTTTGTGAAGGCTGTCCGACACGTTCACCAACTTGAAGCTGACAACCTGTTCGCCTGACATTTTTGAGGTAGTAGGGAACAACCACAAGCAGTAACGATCGTTTCCGAAGACAAATTCGGGACTCTTTCGGGAATATTCGTATTGTTTGGTCAACTCGAAAAAATTCGGGATTTTCCAAAACACGAGCAGAGATTGGGGCGACTCCAAGGACAGCTCTCCGAAATGTTCTAAAGGATATTTCAAAGAATGTATCAGCCAGTAATTGTCCTTTTTGGGGGCCTCGCGTTGCTCAGGGTTTCCTGCGCTGCTCGGTTTTCTCAAACGCATGAAACAATAGACAGTGATGTTGCCATCGGAGAAATATACCCATCTTTCTTTCTCCACTACCCCTCGTTTAAAGAAGTATATCAGTTTACCTGACTGCAAACGACGGTCTATCTCAATTTCCTTTCCGGTGGTCGACTTCAACCCAATTTCGTACGAAACATCCTCTGTGGGCACAGCGTTGGTCGTTTTCTCCAGCACGACGCCGAATTCCTCATTCTCACAGAACAGTCGAAAATGATACGTATTGCTGCCGAGCTGAAACTTGGGACTCAGTAACCAACAGGCATTATGCTTTGAGAGATGAAAGAAAATCGGGATTTTCCAATTAACAAGCAGACTTTCAGGAGACTCTGAGGTCAACTCGTCGTCGTTCATTCTGAAAAAATGGAAACCTGGGGGAGAAAAAATCAGATGTGGTTTATTGCTAACACTAGAACACCACATTTATCATCTTATCATCGTGGCAGTCGTGGAATTCACAACCACACACGTACATATATACACATAAATATTTATAAACTCGTATTATTAATGTAATTATATTATGTTAGGGAAAAAGTAATCCATTACTGTTCGGGTAGATGATTATAGGGATCGATATCTCGTAAAGTATCGATTAAACAATTTCAAATTTATTCTCGTTGTCAAGGTGGCATTTTACACTAAAAAAAATTCTTTACTGTTCTTTGTTTGGTCAATTCAGTTGTGAGTTACAGGGTGTTAAAAATGGAAGTCATCAAAAAGAAAATTCAGTACATTTTACAGCTTTTCTTTGATAAAGGCGAAAAGGCAAGCCAGGCGGCTAAAATTGTGAATGGTGTTTATGGTGCCAATACTGTAACAGCTAATTATGTGCAATTTTTGTTCAGTCGATTCCGTTCAGGCATTTTGGACGTTAAAGATGCACCTCGCACAGGTAGGTCCGACGTGGAAAATGTCGATAAAATCACAGAAATATTCGAAGCTGAACCGCATGTTAGTATTCGTAGCATCGCATAGCAGCTAAGATCGACCATAAAACAGTTTTAAACCATTTGAACAAAGTTGGATTCATAAAGAAGCTCGATGTCTGGGTGACACACCAATTAACACCAAAAAACATGATGGATGGAATTTCCGTCTGCGAAGCCTTGGTCAAACGGAATGAAATCGACCCATTTCTTAAACGGATGATGACTGGGGATGACAAACGGGTCAAATACGACAATATTGTGCTAAAACGATCGTGTTCAAAGCGCGGGGAAGCAGCTCAAACGGTGCCCAAACCAGGACTAACTAGGAAGTTCCTACTGTGTATTTGGTGGGACTGGAAGGGAATTATTTATTATGAGTGGCTTCCGTCAGACCAAATACTAAATTCAGATCTCTACTGTCAACAACTGGACCGTTTGAAGCCAGCGATTGACAAGAAACGACCAGAATTGGCCAACAGAAAAGGTGTTGTGTTCCTTCAGGACAACGTCAAGCCCCACACGTCTGTAGTGACTCTCCAGAAACTCAGGGAGTGTGGTTTGGAAGTTTTAATGAATCCGGGTTTTAATGAATCCATATTGTCCGGACCTGGCACCAACCTATTACCACCTCTTTCTCGCATTCCAAAGCTTCCTGAGTGAGGAGAAATTGGGATCAAGAGAAGATTTTGAAAATAGATTAGTAGCATTTTTCGCCAGTAACGATTAAGACTTCTATGAGAGAGGCATTATGAAGCTACCTTTAAAATAGGTGTATATTTGACTCAAATCGGACAATCCGAAACAAGCTACATAAAGTCATTAATTTCACTCAAAAGTAATGGATTTATTTTTCTCCAACCTAATATATTCCGGGTGGTCTAAAAGAAACTTCCCCTATATTTGAGTCCCTAGTGGCCGAACCGTTCAAACAATCAAAATGAAAGTTTGCATATAGTTACTTGAATATATGGGCTCGAGATATTGAAGATTTAAAACAATAAACTTCTCACAGTTACGGTTACAGTGACAGTTTCGAAACTTTTAAACGGCAACACCCATTTCTTTCGTGTGTAAACTGATCAGAGCATGGAAATATCTTAAATGGCGTTGGAACGAGACACGTATGACGCAAATCGGTGGCGTAAAACATTTGAATAGAAGAGTATTTTAAAAAACCAATCCCAGTCTGCGTATTGATGCACTTTTCATAATTCACAGGGACAGGCAGGAGAAGTACCAATCACAGAACGATGTAGGAAAGCACTGCTTGTGATACAAAGCAAGGTTGTTTCTTCATGTTCGTGTTAATCCGTCTCGTTTCGTGCGAAGAAGATGACGCTTTCAGAGAAACAACGAGGTTTGAATTGATAAAGCTGATTTATCTGATCGGAGAAAATGCTGCCGAAGCAGTGCGAGTTTATCGTCTACATCATAAGACCATGTTCCGTAAAAAGTGTACTTAATTTGGTACAGAAATTTGCACATGTGATAG
>CM063499.1:91769975-91772475 GCA_032207245.1 Pardosa pseudoannulata | reverse complement strand
GAATATATTTTGGATAACCCTGTCAACAATAATGCATGAAAAGCATTGAAACTTTAGCACATTGTTATGATGCTTCTTGTAATAAACAGCGTTCATTGTTATGAGGATGAGGTAAACTCGTGGAGAAATGCAGGTTTTTTATAAAAACAATCCCAAATTTCTCCAATTCCTTCCTGATAAGTTGCAGAGTTCTCAATATCAAAGAATGCTATTTTCAGGAAGCATGACAAACGACATTGTACACAGTACCCTGCAATCGGTATTAAAAAATACTAAGAAGTTATTAAACATGCTGTGATAACTCCCTTTTGTCCGAGCACGTGCCAAAACAGCTGACTGTAGTACACCTGCTAACCTGGATAATAGCGTGGCGTCGCAGAGTCGGGGATCTTGACAATCGGACTGAATAGACGATTACGCCCCTGATGGATCTCGTTAATGAACGCTCGGAAATTCCGTGAAGGGACAGCCAGCGAATGAGGATTCAGTTAAAAAGTATAACTGTAGCTTTAGCTGGAGTTCTCGAGTGACTGGGATCTTAACTGGCCCAAAAAACAAGTGGCGGAACCGTAACTGACCCCCCCCCAGGTATAAAAAGAATACAATTTTGTCATTTTTTTTTCAGAGGTGTGTTGACCTCGTGGATGCTTTCACCTTTTTTACCAGAGAGCATGCTAGTTCGGGAGATTCGTAAAGTCCGCTCCTATAGGGAGCGGCAGAATCTCGATACCGAACGGGGGAAAAATTGAGTTTGATTGCACCCTGAAAAGCCTCCCCATTTGTAACCATCCTTTGCAGTTCTAGATGATTTAGGAATTAACGTTCCTTTGTAAATAGCCGTATTTAATCCAGAATTAAAGTGAATTTCCAATTTTATTCTTTGACTGTGATCCATTATTCACGTTAAATCTCATTTGAGAATATTGAAGGCGTCACAAAGCCTTCTCTGGTTGATAATCTGACTAATGCATTTTCCGAAAAGAGGAATTAATGCCATTATGGCATGTATTTTTAGATAGATCTTTATAATAAGTTACTTTCGTCGTTAGTATGTCCTTAGAATCTCCCTTTATTTTGTTCTGTAAAAAAGTGGGATTTATGTAGTTGACACACAGCAACCTACCTGCGAATCGTTCTTGTTGATCCTCTTCGTCTGAGGTTCCATCTCCTGAGCTGTTCGGTTCTTTGAGGTGCAGGCAGCAAGAGACAGTCAAGGTGTCGTCGGGAAAAATCGAATGTCTTTGACCTTCAAGAATATACACACGAGAGATGAAGAATTCCCTGTGCAACAAAAACTGTTCACGGGATGGAACTGGTTGTGCCAACATTAAGTGTCCAGTGGGCTTATTGCGATGGATGACAATTTCTTTTCCAGTACTTGACATCAACCCAACTTCATACGAGACATCCGTTTTGGGAAGGCTGTCCGACACGTTCACCAACTTGAAGCCGATACGCTTTTGATCTGACCCTCCAGACGGGAACAACAGCAAGCAGAAGCGATCGTCGCCGAAGGAAAATTCGGGGCTCTTTCCGGAATATTCGGACTGCTGGGTCAGCACGAAAAAATTTGGGATTTTCCAAATAACTTGAAGGGATTGCGGTGATTCGAAGGACAGCTCTCCACAAAGTTCGAAGGAAATGTGACTAGGAAAATTCAGCACGACTGAACGGTCTTGAATTTGGGCCTCACCGTGCTCCGGGTTTTCCGCTCTGCTCGGTTCTCCCAGGCGGATGAAACAAAAGACAGTGATGTTGCCATCGGAGTAAAATGTTTCTCTGTCATTCTCTACTTCCCATCGTGGAAACAAGTATATCACCTTACGTGATCCCATACGACGGTCTATCTCAATTTCCTCTCCGGTTCTCAACTTCAGCCCGATTTCGAACAAAACATCCTCTGCGGGCACAGTGTTGGTCGCATTCTCTAGCACGATGTCAAACTCCTCGCCCTGATGGAACAGCCGAAGATGGAAAGAATCGCCGACAAACTGAAACTCGGGACTCAGTAACCAACATGCATTATGCTTTGAGAGATGAAAGAAAATCGGAATTTTCCAGTTAACAAGCAGACTTTGAGGAGTCTGTAAGGACAACTCGTCGTTGTGCATTTTGAAAGATGTTAACCTGGAGGCGAGAAAATGACGGGTGGTTTATTAGCAGCACAAGAAAACCTGTTGACAATACGACATGTATGCTCTTTTGTAAAATAGGACAGACACATACATACAAATTTTAATGAAATGCACGATTTTACCCTCTTTTTATCGTTGCACCCATATACGTACATATATATGTATAAGCATACAGACTTATATAATATATATGTAATAATCAAACTTATTACACCTCAAATATCTATCCTTAATTCCCCTTTCCCCTAACTCAATTTTTAATACTTAATTTCTCAGCCTCAAAATCTTAAAATTAAAAGGAGTGTTCGGTGACTACAAGTTCTTTTTACCCGTCACCCCAAATTAACGGTAGGATAAATGCTCAT
>CM063499.1:91747475-91762475 GCA_032207245.1 Pardosa pseudoannulata | reverse complement strand
AATAATTATTTCATTTAGTAAAGAGAAAGAAAGAGTTCTTCTTGAATATTCTTTGATAGAAAATTATAAGCTTCTAAACTATATATTGAATGATATTTCAATGAGTAATTTTTTCATGCTTAAATCAGACTATTTACTGACCGTTACAATAAACTGAGACAAACATTATTGTCTGAATAATGCAATGGGATTGCATATTTTTGCCAGTTATTTTTAATGATTTTAAAAAGTAAAAGATCATACAAATAAAAACAAATAAAACTTATTTATTAGAGCTGCACTATGTGATCAAAATCTGTATGGATTGGTGTAATTTCTGTTCCATTCACCTTCCTTCCATTGTTTAAAACTGTGTATTAACAATCCTCGACGCCGAACGATGGTCGATTGGTTAGGGTGCTGGCCTTTGGATCCGGAGTTCGTGGGTTCGAATCCCACAGTGGCATGGATGTTCGTAGCCGTTCGGAATCGGCTTTAAGCAGTAGGTCATGGTATCATTAGCCCTCGTGTTGCAAAAAGTAGACAGTAGCGCTCCAAACCAACCAACCAACCTAACAATCCTCGACAGGAACTTACAATTACTTTACTAATTGGGGACGACCCCGGCCGAAGCACTTACAGACGGGCTTGGCCGGAATTATGAAAAATAGGGGTGAGAAGTATGTGTTGGTTTGGTTGGGAGAGCTACGGCCTACTGTTTTTGCACACGAGGGCTAATGAGACCGGGACCTATAGCTTAAAGCCGATTCCGAAAGCTTACAAACATTATGCCCACAGCGGAATACGAACCTGCGAACTCTTTCGCAGAGGAGCGCTCTACCATTCGGCCATCGTTCGGGTGTTCTTTTCACCTACCTCGTCTTTTGACCAACTGACAGTTTGATTGATTACTGCCTACATCAAAGCTTGACCACATTTTGAGGTGTTTTCCTTAGCAATGAGTTTTTACTTTCTTTTTGTTCTCTAAGATAATTCTAAGCTAATTTTATGCTGCGATATATATTTTGAAGTTTAATTTAAGAGTATTTTATATAAACATAAGCTACTTAAAAATTATAGATATATAGTTAAACAATTTTGTTTTTATTATTGATTCAATGCATAATTTTTCTCTTAAATGAATTTTATTGATAACGTGGGGAAAATAAAAACCATAAACTCAATTTGTCATTATTTGGATGAGACAGAGGATATGAATTATACTGTATGATTTATTTCTTTTATTCTTAGAATGCTAACTATTTAATAATGATTATTTTTTCTGGAATTTCTGTGTTGTAGAGCTATTAGTTTTTTATACAAAAATGTTTTAGTAAGTTTGCAGTTCTTAATTTAAAAATTACTCTCATTTATTGACTTCTGCAAAAACTTATAAAAAATGAGCTTAAATTTTGTATGCTTTCGAAATGAGTGTGTATGTTTATATTATTGCGTGAACTCATAGACTATATTTATATTTAAATCATGTTTGGTATGTAGACTGGTGTTATAGTGTATAGTAGCTCCGAAGAGCATTTTCTGGGAAGAAGGGAGAGGGGTGGGGAGAATGGGACAGTCCATTTTACATTTTCACCTGCTGGAAACTTTAGGACTTATGGGTAGTAAAATTATCTTCTCCCGTCGTCTTTAAAGAGTTAAATAGGTTTAGTTAATAAATTGGTGAATAGATGGCGTCAATGAACCAAGTAATTTTTTTTACACTGAAACTGTAGCACCAAAATTGGCTGCCCCGATCCACTCGTTTGCTTTTGTGACAGGGTTCTTCAACTTTATTAGAATGAAATTAGTTCCCTCGAAACACTGGACAACATCAGGAGTAACTTGTGACAAGCCAAGCTATTATTAACCTGTTCAACTCTCGTTTAAGCTCATCAACATAAAATCAAATTAATATCTTTGGAATTGTTTAGATAACAATTTGTATAAGCAAACAAACATCTAAACATTCTTTAAATAATGTAAATTAGCATGAAAATTTAAAACGTACTGCTCAATAAGAAAATTTAACAAGTAAAAAATTATTCATCATAACAATATTCTTAAATTTCTCAGTACAGTAAACATAATATATAAAATTCGAACAAACAAAAAAAAATGTTGATATCACTGAAAACACATCATAATAATAATTATTTAAGTTTAATCTCAATTTTTCTTAAATTTTATATCAGTGAAAAACATTTTGAAACATTTGTTTGCTACTAACAAAAATCAGAAGTATGCTCGGTGATAATTTCTCACATCATGAACAGTCAGGCATTATCCATTCTCAGTGTTTAGGGTTAAAAACCAAAACACGATTAATATATTTGACGCCAAATAATATCTCGAAAATTAGAATAGGCTTAGCTTTGGGATGATGCAGAAGAAGGGGGGGGGGCGTTCATGACCCAGAGAAGATGAAATGCAAAAATGCCAAAAGATTCACCTTATCTATACCTTGTCTTTGCAGTCTCTCTCTGAACTTAAACATTAATAACAAAAACTAACTCCATTCTAAAAATCAAACTAAGCTTCTCTTCGAAACATTGTTCGTTGATAAGTTTTTAGGCTACCCTGTATTTAATCCACATTCAAAAATTGATTAAAAATTTCGCATTCATCAAATTTTCAAAAATGTTATTGATAAAAATTATACTTAAATTCAAAATATCATTAATTATTCTAAGAAAATAATTTGCAGTTAAATCAATTTACATATTTCCTAAATATTCTATTATTATTTAACATTGCCTTTAAAATAACATATCATGAGTTCAAAAACTATAAAATACATTTATTAATGCTGTGAAAAATTACACAAATAAGAAAAGTTAAGACACAATAAAAAATATTTCAATTAAATATTCTTTAATTACAGTTCTAATCTATAAAAAGCAAATGTCAAAGTATGATTAAATGCAATTTTGGCTAAATATCATGAAAATGAATAAAAATATGAAATAAAAAACATCGAAATCTAAGCGTACAGTTTTTTAAAATCCACACTTCATAGGTTAGCATATTTTTCGCTTGCCATTTTCACTTTTTCTGAAGGTCACAGCCGATTATATTTATGCTTATTGGATTTAGAGAATTATAACCGCATGCTAACAGACTGGAATGTTTTTGAAAACATTTTAAAGGTTTCATATACATTTTTGTATTATATACAGATATTATATACATATACACATAGATAAATTATGCAAAAGATAATTGGTTTGAACTACAATCTGAACTTTGAATGTCTCTTTACACATTTTTGAATTTAATACTGAATTTTGTTAAAGTCTTTCAAATACATATTCACCAGCCGTGTCACGAAATATATTCCATAAAGATATTTCAGAGAGGTAACAACTTTATTCAAATGAATGAATATCGAAAAAGCTGTCTTACCTTCTTTCTTCTATGGGAAAAATCTGCATTACATCTTCTTACAGCTGTAATAAATCACCAATTTTCGAGTCGAATAAGTGGGATACTGGTATACACATTTACTTGCAATATACTGTTTACGGAATATTGGTTTGTTGAAAAAAAGTATTACTTAAAATGTACACTAAAATAACGAATAACACTCAGATGGAACATGACAACACTGAAACAAAACTTAAGGAACAGAATTCTAATAACAATTGTCCATTGCCATTTCAAAAGTCTTAATTTTAAAACTATCTTAAAATAGGATCTTCTGCCTTATGAATCAGTGAGAATTTATTCCGTTTTGAAATGTGTAATTTATTTATGATACTTTAGAAGATACAACAACTCTTTAGCTCTGTATTATTTTAACTATATTTCTTTGGAGACAAATGTATTATTGGTGGTATATCTAGTGTATTTCAAACATAGTACGATCAATTTATTTCAAATAGCGTAACAAGTAATGTAAAATAATTCACACTCACACAAATCCATCAGGTCTACAACTGACAGCATATGTCTAGTGTCTGGAAGAACATTAATCAAGTACGTATGCGGTGCTTTACTTTCAAGCCGAATTTGCAATGCAAATAATTATATTCTTTGGAGATTTGTTTCATTTATTAGATTCTCTTGCGAAAGTTCAATCAAAATATCACTGTATCATGTTCCTAGGCCATTAGATGGCCAAAGTTAGTTATAAAAAAAATCAACAAATATTTTTTTAGGAGTTAAAAAGTGTCTAAAACCGAAAATGGCCATAATGTTTTCACTTTTAGTGTATCTTATATTTATTAAAACATTTTCATGTAGAAGTATAAAATTTGAATCTCCCTCCACCCGAAATTGTTTTCTAGCTATCTGCCTGAATTACTATATCTCGTTTGGCAACAACAAAATATTGTTTACCATAGAGTAATAACCCGGAGAGCGTTTTGCTTTAAGTATTATATTTTATAAAGGAAATGAGTCGCTATTACCTTTATATCAATTCTGTATTCATTTGGCATTTGAAATTGTAAAAATACAGAATTTTTGCTATTGACAAGATTAATAGATTAACTTTGAATAGTTAATTAATCATTTATTATTAGTATAACTTATTGCAGTTTTTATATTACTAGGGTTATTCGTGAGGTATCATAGAGTATGCTTAATGGTAAAGTAATAATTTTTTTTATTATTTTTAAATGCATTACTTATATTTTTATTCTTAAAATTGAAATTGACCTATAAGAACTTTACACTTGCCCTTCAAGAAGAAAAAAAAAAAAAACGAGTATGATCGCTCGGTATATATTTCTTGTTACGGCTAAAAGTAGAATTTTCGTAATTTGTAACGTCCTCGTATCTCCAATCCTAACCATGTAGGAATTTTCAAAATCAATTAAACTTAATTTATTGTAAAAAGGAAATTGAAGTGAAAAATAAATAGTTTCAAATACATCAAGTAGCTATTATGTTTTATTCTACTATAAAAATCTTTTCAATCAGTAAATTAATGTTATACATATATTAAAAATATTTACAGCTGTTTGAAGCAGTTCAATAAAGTGTTCTTTTTTTAAATTTTGTATTTATATATATGTAGCCTTTTTTTCTGCTATTTTTATTTTATTGACATATTAAGTATGTAAAATAGGACGAGTGAATGATTACTATTATGCTTTGAAATTTCTTAAAGTAAGTGTCAGTGGATTTAAAAATTAATGTAAACATATATTAAAACTTTTTATTTCTATTCCCTGAAGTAATGTTAGCAGTGACAGGGTTCCCACGGTCCTTAAAAGTTCTTAAAACTACTTAATATCCATCAAAGGTCTTTAAAAACTCCTTAATTTTTAAATTAGAACGCAATCAATTTCTCCATGGACGTGATCCACTTTCTTGACTTCTTATCAGTTTTAGTCGCATTCTCCTAATTTTCTAGTTTTGTAAGTTCGGAGTTATATTTGCCGAACACCAGTTCTAAGAATGCCAGTACAGGTGATAAGTACTGTTCAAAGAATATATTAAATATTTGTTAATGTTCATAACATTCTTTCATATTTTCTAGCCAAAAGTGCAGTATTAATAATAAAGAAAATTCTCAAATACATATATGTTTTCAGTATATTATTGTACTAATTCAGAATTCCTTTCCTTGATATCCTTAAAAAATTATGAAAATACTTTTAGTCTATTAGTACTTTTTATGACCGTTACAAGCTAGAAAACTTATTTGACAAATAATCTTTCGCATACTGAAAAGGTTTAAAGAATAAAGTCGGCTGCCCTTTTCTAATAGGTAACAGTCATGCAGATTTTAATTAAACGAAGCATTGGGGGTGGGGTGTAGATATTTTAGTTACTTATGGAAGTTTAATTTTCCTTGCATTGAATGTAATAAAAAAGTCTAAAACTTTCTTCTTTCTCTGGCAACGTCGGGTATAATCAGCTAGTATATATATATATATATATATATATATATATATCAGAGTAATTTTTTAGTACTGTTTATAATATTGTATTTTATTCACAACTTATTTTAAGTTTGATCACTAAAAACGTTTTTCAATATAAGTTTTTGTCAAATATTTATCTTATATTAATTTTTAGGCATTTTAAAAAACTTAATTCTGAAATATTTTAGGTCATTTATTGAACATGCCTTGTCTGGTTCATAATCATTAAAATATGTTCCTCGGGAAATAGGTTTATGTCATTATGCCGTGTATTTCAAGTAGGTCTTTATAAAACATTACTTTGGTCCTTAGAAAGTCCTTAAAAAGTCCTTAATTTTTGTTTTGGAAACAGAGTGGGAACCCTGTGTGATTTGTTCAGTTTGTCATATGCTTGGTGTTTAAAAATGTATATAAAAAAGTATTTTTTAAGAAATTGCTTATATTTAACAAAAAAGGGCAATAAAATGTGTTGTTAAAAGTAAAAAACAAATTTTAAAACAGCATGGGAAAAAGAAATTGTGTAAAAAGCTCTTACATGAATATTGTAATGGGCAGATAAAGAGAAATTGTGTGAAGAGCTATATGATAAGGGCCAGTCGTTACGATGGGTTTTGCAGCTAAAAATAAAAGCATAAATATTGAATACAATATAATATATAACCAACATATAAATATTAAGTATTACATTATAATTTTAATATAAATATCCCTTATAATTAATTATATTTGTATTAAAAATGTTACTTTGACACTGATTCCAAAATTGTCTCACACTTTTGTATTTAACATAGATTTTGTATTGTAGAAGCTCATGGAATCTCTTTACTATTAAAATTTTCATATATTTTCATATATTTCTCTTTCATGTGTATTTTAAAATTATTTTTTATTTTTAGAATTTTTTATGTATTTTTTTTAGTTGTTAATGGCAATTTTTTAGTCTTAAATAATTTGTATTTTCTTTTAACTTTTTATTCTCAAATTCTGTTTATCATATAATTTTTTACTTTTATTAATTAAGTTATCAGACTTAATTTTACATTATTTTTTTATTAAGTATAGGATTTAAATTTTTAGATAGACTGTCTGATAAAAATAAGCTTTTTTCAGATTTAACTTTTTGAAGTGGGTCTGCATTTACAATTTTAAAATATATTTTTAAGTAATGAAATTCTGACCAATTCAGATTTCTACTTTTTGAATCTGACATCAATAATTTTTTTTTTTTGTGTTTATTTAATACTTATCATATAAAACAATTTGATAAGCAAATTTTTATATTTTAACAATAAAATAAATGCATGTTTTTAAAATAAAAATCATGTTAAAAATGGAAATTTTTTAAAGTCAATTTTGAAAAATGAGTAAAACATGGAAATTATGAATAAAATTTAAAAAAAATGCAGAATTGTAATAACAACTTGTCTGTGAAGTCTATAATAAATGTATTATCTTATTGATTGAAGTAATTAGTTGCAAAAAATAAAGCAAGTTATTTGGGTAATGAACTGGTCTTAGGAATAAAAAAATATTTTTTTCAAAATTTTAATTTTGGAAAAAATAATAAGTCTCTATATTGAATATAATATAGGATTTTATTATTTATTAGAGGATAATACAATTGATATAACTTTTTATTAAAAATTTTATAGACTTTTTTTGGCAATCTGCATTTACAAATGAAACTTTAAATAAGTTTATAGTTTTTTAAGTAAAATTCTTTCTTTTCTAAAAAGATATTTTTTACTTTTTGACATCAGAATTTTATTTTTTTTGGTTTTTATTTAAAATTTTAAAACTATTTATATAATATTTGAAAAATTTTAATACTAAATGGGAAGAATTTAAAAAAATTGTTTTTAATCAATATTTTTACCAACTGTGATAATTTTAATGTGTAATAGCATGTGTGTATGGTTTATGTATTTATAGTTATTGTAACAACATAGGGGGGGGGGGTTGATGGAAAATTCCCTTCTCACAAATTTTAAATTTGTTTTAAATTTCTTTTTCTGTGTGCTCAACAGTCTGCAGTAAATTTTTTTTATCCGTCCATATATTTTTCTTGGTGATATTTCAGAAAATGCCATTTTATGTATGGTTTCTTAAAAGCTATGTGGTGCCCTCCATGTTTTTTTCTAGGTGATCTTTCCGAAAATGCCATTTTTGTTTAGACTTTCAAAAATGGGGTTTTTTGCCGAGATCGCCAAGAAAAAAACATGAGCAAAAATATGGCATCTGTTTCGTAATTTTAAAATTTCTCTTTAAACTTAGGATAGTTAGGAATCATTAAAGAATACAATATTTTTTAATTAGTATGGTATAAAGTTATTACAATGATCAATAAACATAAGTTATTGAAGGATTTTGGACTTCTTGAGGTTGGCAAGTCTGTATTTACAAATGAAAAGGTTTAAATGTATTTGCTTTAGTAATCAAGTTTCCTTCTTTTTCAATCTGACATCAAATCAATGCTGTTATTTATTTAAATACTTATCCTTTAAAAGCAGAGTTGATAAGTAAATAGTTTTATATTTAAAAATAGTAAAGTAAATATAGAAAAAGTTTAAGAGAATGCGATTTTTTATCAAGATTTTTACTAATCCTGATAGTAATTCTTAAATCTTTCTTTAAATTTAGGGTAGTCAGAAATTGTTAAAACACATAGTATATCTTTCCTCTGAAGTTCTGTTATCATTTTGGAGGAGGTAAAGGTGTATTCTTAAGTTATCTAGTATTTCCTTGAATTGAAAAGATGTGAAGCAAATTCATTGGTTCTGTTGTATAGCTTTAAAACAGTGACATTTGTGGTAAGACTGTTAGAATATCGTTAGATCAGGGTTATTAGGTTTTTTTGGCATGTGAAAGTTTTATCTAATTTTAAACTTTTTACCATTATGTCAATAATCTGCTGGTCAAAAAATATTCAAACCCCAAAAAATTTGTGTTATCTGCTATTGGAATAAAACTAAGTTACAACAAGCCATTCGCTATTAATAACATACATAACGTACAATAATGTATGGGAGATGTCAGTCCTTTTATATGCCAATGCAGACTTTGACATCAAGAACTGTCTCCCGCAGACATTGTGCTGCAAAATATTAAATCACAGAATTATTTTGTTTGATTATAATCTTCAAGATGTAATGTGTTATAATTAATGTGTTTAATTTTTGTTATCCCCTCTATAATAATAGTCTAAGTTATCTGTCCATCTGTCTTTGAATTTATGAAGCAGTTGGACCTGGAATGGATACAGGCAGGCATCCATATTCAATTTTTGATGAGTTAGGGTTAGCAAAATTCAGGGCGAGCTAAGTTTATCTTCTCCTAAACTATCAACTCTAATATAAATTGGTACAAATATGCTTCATATCACAGTAAAAAATACTGTTGTCTTTAAAAGGTTCGAAATTCCCCCCTTTCTCCTTTTAGAGTGTTTAGTGCCATTATTCTGAGCCCTAGTTTCCCCAGTTAAGAGCAGGCGATTAAATTTATCAATTTGTTGCATAATAAATAGGAAAAAATAACATTTTTTTCTAGCATTATGATGTCATTCCTTTAATCATTTCTTATTTTAAATTATTTAAATAGCATCTACTATATTTTCACGAGTTTTATCACTGAACTTAGATATTACGTAAATATTGTGTTATTTTTGGCTTAAATAATAGATTAGGTACATATGTGATAATTTAAAATTTAATCATTATTTCTTGTTGCAAGATAATTCTTAGCCAAAAAAAAAAAAAAAAAAAAAAAAAAAATATTTTTTACTTGCTTTATAGGATATTTTACAATTCTGGAAAATTAAATATTTTACTGATCTCGTCATATGACAGACTATATGCTAGTTTAGAATAAGTATGAACATTCTAAATTTATGTTTTTTTTTAAATAAATCCTCAATATTTTCCTCCTAATATTTGAGAAATAATGTTCCTATGTTTGTTTTTTTTTCACCTTCTGAATGTTATGAAAGAATTTAACATTCCTGAAAAGCTTGCTAATCTGGTAGCTTTGACTTTAACACAGACCAATGTAAGAATTAAGGTACAAAACAGCTTATCAAAACCTATGACTATCATGAATGGTCTAAGACAAGGGGATGCCCTGGCCTGTCTTCTCTTTAACCTTGCACTGGAGAAAATAGTTAGAGATGCAAATTTAAATTCTAGAGGAACCATTTTCAACAAATCTGTACAATTGCTTGCATATGCAGATGATATTGATGTTATAGCCTGGACATTAGATGCACTAAAACAAGCATTTATTTCTCTGGAAACTGAGGCCAAAAAGATGAATTTGAGCATTAATGAAACTAAAACCAAATATATGCCTTGTTTAAAATCAGAATATAATCACTCCTTCTTAGAAATAGGCAGTTATAGATTTGAGACTGTAAAGCAGTTTATATACCTAGGTTCGGAAATTAATACACAAAATAATATATCTGTTGAAATTCGTAGCAGAATTACTGCTGCTAATCGATTTTTTTTTTTTTTTTTTTTTTGATTAAAGAAATATTTAAAGTCTAAGTACATTAAAAGATTGACTAAAATAATATTGTATAAATACCTAATAAGACCTGTTTTGACTTACTCAGCTGAAACCTGGGCATTGACAGAAAGAGACAAGGAAACCCTAGCAGTTTTTAAGAGAAAAATATTGAGAAGTATTTTGGGGGAAATTAGTGTAAATGGTATATGGAGAAGAAGAACAAATATTGAATTATACAGATTATATAAAATCCCAGATGTAATTAATTTTATTAGCTTACAAAGATTAAAATGGGTCGGACACCTAGTTCGACTTAATGACAATAGATCCACACAAAAAAGTTTTTACGGCCAAACCAATAAGAACCCGAAAGAGAGGACGACCAAAACTTAGATGGTTAGACTGCATTGAGAAAGACATAAGATCCTTGAAAATTTCAAATTGGAAATCCAGAGCCAAAGATAGGACTGCCTGGTATGGAATTCTAGAGAAGGCTAAGGCCCATCCTGGGCTGTCATGCCACTGAGAAAGAAAGGATGTTTTTTTTCACTTTCCCTAATAATAAAGAAATCTCTTATAATGTGACTTGATAAATCTTGAGCAGTTATTTACAGTTGGACTGAAGGTTAACCAATATTTAATTTATTCTTCTCCCTTCCTTAACAGTTGTATGATACTATATGTTTTAATTTTTTTTTATCACTTTGCAGGTTGCATTTATTTAGGAGCATTTCTCAACACTTGGTGCTTGGCAGCTGAACAGAATATTGTATTGATGTGTTTGAGTCCAAGAGACTTGTACTTCAGTGGAAGAAGTTTATGGAACTGTTAAATCACTAAAGAAAATTGTGACGTCCTAATATAAGCTTTAAAACTTCTGAGTATTAGACACAGGTAGTGTTCCTATGTAGAATAAATTTTGCACATTAGTTAACATGTTATGAAATAGAAGAGAAAATTAGTCTTAGTAATCTGCCGTGAAGTTAGACCATTTTAGTCAAGAAATTATGACTATGAAAACATATTTATAAATTAAAATATTTATATATATATATTAGAAATAGACAGTAAATTAGGGAAAGCTATTAGTTGCAAATCTTATATTTTTGATATGGATAAAAATACTTTGGATAATTTTAGTTCTGTAGACTCTGTGGGAAATAAATTTAATTGTAGCATATGTAAAAAAAAATTTCCTCAAAAAAGCTTGTTAGATGTTCATCTTCGTACGCATACTGAAGATAAACGATTTCATTGCAATGTATGTAAGAAAACATTTTCTAGGAAAGTCCACTTTGATTACCATCTACGTATTCACAGTGGAGAAAAACCATATCAATGCGATATATGTAATAAAGCATTTGTTCAAAAAGGCCACTTAGTTCTTCATCTTCGTATCCACAGTGGAGAGAAAGACTATGTTTGTGCTGTGTGCAATAAAGCATTTGCTGGCTCCTCAAATCTCAGAGTTCATATTCGTTCTCATACTGGGGAAAAGCCATATCCATGCAGCGTGTGCAATAAAGGACTTTCTACCAGGTCTGAGTTAAAAGTTCATCTTCGAACCCATACTGGGGAGAAGCCATATGTTTGCAGTATATGCGAGAAAGCATTTGCTAATAGTTTTGGCTTGAGGGTTCATCTTCGATTCCATACTGGGGAGAAGCCATATGTTTGCAGTGTATGCAATAAAGCATTTTCTAATAGCTCCAGGTTAAAGGTTCATCTTCGTACCCATACTGGAGAGAAGCCATATGTGTGTAAGATATGCAAGAAAACATTTGCAGATTGTTCAAGGTTAAAAATTCATTTTCGTTCCCATACTGGGGAGAAACCATTTTTGTGTCGTATATGTAACAAATCATTCTCACAAAAAGGAAACTTAAATGCTCATGTTCGTATTCATGGTCTTAAAAGACCATCTGATTGCCTTCCTGATGTTGAAAAACCATCTGCTTGCCTTCCTGATGGTGAAGGACTATCTGATTGCCTTCCTGGTGTTGAAAAACCATCTGTTTGCCTTCCTGATGTTGAAGAACCATCTGTTTGCCTTCCTGATGGTGAAGTACCATCTGCTTGCCTTCCTGATGTTGAAACACCTGCTTGCAGTTTGGATACAGAATCATGATTTGTTTCTACCTTTGAAAGTTCTTTGTGCAGATACTGCAGGAAGACGTATTCTTGCAATATATAGGGGTGATTGTGTTGTGGGCGGTTGCAGCTATCCTTTTGGGTTTGGAAATAATATCTTCTGGGACGAATTCCACATGGTTGCTTGAATTCAAAGAAACAAAAAGAATTTTAAAATAAATTAAAAGGGCTACTTGTCAAACTTTCATTATTGCTTTTATTTTGTGTTTCAACTGCATAGCAAGTATTTTACTATAGTCAACATTTCCTGTCATCATGGGGAGTGGAAGAAGATGATTCGTTGAACTATAAGCCTTCAAACAGGTGTTGATTGATTTACATAAGCATACCTTTGTGACGACACATTCTTGGATTCGTTTGTGGCAATATTTTACTTCTGTGTCTCGTTATAGTTTAATCTTAACACTTATCGTACCAGAAAACAGATTTCTTGTAAATAAAATGCATTTGGTATTAAAATTTAAAAATTCAATTCTAAGAGTGAGAATGACGTTTGGTAAATTTTTCATTTTAATTATTAAAATTAAAGCAGTCAACTGAAAATTAAAATCACTGTTTGAAATTGACTAACAATATATTAAATCTAATATTAGTAACCTGCAATTATTCGTTATGTGTAATTAACTTTTTTTAAATTCTGGGCTTTGATTAATATAAATTTTAGGGTTTTTTACTTGGAGGCACAATCAACCCTGAATACAGTTGGACCTCGAAAATTCGGAATGGTCGGGTCCACGGTGCTTCCGGATTTTGGAATTTTCCAAATTATAGAAGCCTGTTAAAAACCATGCATTTTTTAAAAAATTAGGAAAATAAGGAATCCTGTGACCCCCTACATATAACACTTCTGTTATACATTGATATGGAATTCTGATTGTTTCTTTATTGGTTTATTATTGAATCAATCATTAATTTTGTCTCTGTTTTATATATTAACTACAATAAAACATTTATTATAAAAATTTGAATTTTGATGGGAACTCAAACCATTTTATATATATATATATATATATATATATATAATTATATATATATATATATATATATATAATTATATATATATATATATATATATATTAATTAGTACAGAAACAATGATACAAATTAATCATTCGAATGTGTATTTACATAAAAAAGTTGTAAAAATTTAGAATTTTTAAAATGCATCTTTTTTATTTCAATTGAATATGGTTATTTGTGATCTGTATTAAAATTTTAAACTGCAGTTATGGCGCTATCTGGCGAGCTGAAAGTGAATCAAAATGAAGAATGCTCTAAAATGTCTCTATTTCATATTATACAAGTGTTATTTTTTCATAGAAATAAATATACAAAATGGAAAAAAATTAATTTAATCGGGTATTTTTTTTCAAACTGCTGGTCCTACGTTGAAAAAAACTTTAATCAGCAATTAAAAAAAAAAAAATATGTGTAAATATGAGCAGGTCATCTATTATTCTTTAGGAAAAATATTTGTATATTTTATTATAAAAATAATTTTTAACAGCAGATAACATGCGATGGCGTTAGTTAGAAAAAGATTTAAAGTTTTTTAACATTTAATCCGCAGATTATAGACAGGAAATTAGGGTACTTTCCACAAGAAATGTGAAAATTGTGTGCAATTAAGGTTTTATTAAAAATTAAAGCTAAAATCTGGAAAATGTCTGGATTTTAGAGATTTCCAGATTTTGGAGGTTCAACTGTAATTCTAATAGCAACTTCACCTTTTATTCGTAAAACCATTTACTTGCTGTTTGAGTACCAAGTCATGATTTTGGGGATTGAACTCTCCTTAATTTTAAAGCCTTTAATTTTCATGTTAGATCCTTAATTTTTTAGCATAATTATAACATTTTAACAACAGTCATTTGAAAGAAAACTCTAAACTTGAAATTCGTGTAAGTTGCATTGCCAAGAAATTGTATTATGAAACCCAACATAAAATAAAGTTTCAACAAGATTGTATGATTCTACCTTTTTTGGATGTTCTATTTCTGAAGATATTTTGAGGAATTTTATATTTTAAAACAAAATTCTTTCTCACATATCGATGGAAAGCCCATCTTGCAGTTGGAGGCTTTGTGAAGCTTTTAAAAATGATCTTGAAAAAGGAATTTGCAATATTTAGACATTGTGGTAGACTGGAAATGCAAATGTGTATGCTTTGTGTAGATGTGGTCAAATTGCTCCAGTAAGTTGCATTGAATTGACTATTTAAAGATTTCCTTGCAAAGAGAAACAAATTTTTGAGAATTTCAAAAATGAAGCAACTTCCAGTAAATTTATTTATTTGAGTGGTGTAATCAGAATTATAAATGTAAATAAACTAAAGTTTCATCTTGGAGAGATATTATGACAAATTTCTTAATCATCACTTTCTACAACCCTGGATTTGATTCCACATTTAAAAGTTTATTTTTTTACACATACTGCAGAAGACATTATTCTCGCTACATATGTCAGCAAACTTTTTCTCTAAACTGCAATTTCA
>CM063499.1:91732475-91734975 GCA_032207245.1 Pardosa pseudoannulata | reverse complement strand
TTCATTTTGGATAATTGTGAAGAAATATACAATTGTGTTTGTTTATTTTCGCATGAACGTCGCTGTCTGATTATTCTTGTGAAATATCCTTCAAACTATGACCAAAAAGTTAAGACTTTCAATTTCTATATTAAATTCTATTGTTTATCATTCTAAAATTATCAGGGAGTTCGAAATCGTTTGTAAACATCAGGATAAGGCCTTATTAGCTCTTGTGGGTCAAAAGGCAGACTCACTTTTGCAAGCAATTAATATTACCTATCCCTGTTTCGATGACTGAACAGTACAGCGGTGATCTTCAGTACTGGAGTTCGTGGGTTCGAATCTCGCTGCTGGCACAGACATTCGTAGCCGTTCAGAATCGGCCTTAAGCAGTAGGTTCTGGTCTAATTAGCTCTCATATAGCAAAACAATAGACCGTTGCTATCCAAGCCAAAAATAAACCTATCACTGTTTGAACAAAAAATTTCAAAAATATTTCATCAAACTTTTTTATTCAGGCACATTGTCGATTCCCAAATAAGATTCCTTTTTCGAAAAAACAAAATCTGTAAAACTAATTTTTTTTAAACCGAAATATTTTATAATGCCTTCATTTAATGAAATGTATATCTTTTGCATCATATGTTTTCCTCAAGAAATACCCGTTAAGTCTTTCCAATTTTACTTAAAATTTTGTATCAGAACAAGGTTTTAAATACTTGGAAACTGAAATTAATTGTCAAAATTATATGGTGTCAGAAATTAAAAACAGAATTGCTGTAGCTAATAAAGTCTTTTATGATCTAAAAAACCTTCTCAAGTCAAAGTTTACCTCTTCTTCTTCAATGGAGAGACAGCCCACGATGGGCAATTGTCTTCCTCAGTATCGAATTCCAAGCTATTCTGTGTCGGCCACGGACATCCAGTTAGTAATTTTCAAAAGTCTTAAGTCTGATTCCAATTGATAAAGTTTATCTCTAGAACAACAAAATTTCTGCTAATCGAAACCTTTATTAAACCAGGTTTGACTTACGGCCCTGAAACATGGAACACTGACAAAATCAGATGGAACCCATTTTGGTATTGTTGAAATAAAGTTATGAGATCAGTTCTTGGTGGCACTAAAGAAAATGGCATTTGAAGAAGATTATGCAACTTATATATTTGTAAATTTCATATAGACCAAGACAAATTTAAGCATTTTAAAACCAATAGCCTTAACTGGACTGATCATACTTGTTGAATGGACGATTCAAACCCTCTAAAAAGGATGTTTTGTTCTAAACCACATCGACAGAGTAAAAGAGAAAGACTAAGACTGAAAGGGGAGGATAAAGTACCATTTCAGATTGTTGTAGGTACATAACTGAAAAACATTGCTCACCCAGAGGGTTGCTTGAAAGTTTCTTGAAAAGAAAAACGACCCAGTATATACAGCATGTCGTACTATGACAAAACAGTTCTCATCCAGAAGACATCTTGAAAATCTCTTGAAAGCAAAGACTTCGCCCACCCTGGGCTGTAGAGTATATTCAATATTCCGTAGTACGACAAAACAGTTCTCATACAGAGGACTGCTTGAAATCCTCTTCAAAGGATAGTCTTGTACCACCTTGGGTTGTAGATCTACTGATGATGATGATGATTATGATGATATCTTACGCATAAACGATAATGGAATGGCCTGTTTGAAAATTCACTGGAGATTCAAACCAAGCTTGCAACAGTTCATTTCAGATACTATCCCTTGATTTTGTCAGCGAATATTCCTTGATTTTGGTTAGAATGCATGAAGATTGATGCTGTCAGAAAGCCATTTGGGCAAAACCCACGGAAAAAGGACTTCAGGATTGACCTTCAAACCAAGTTTGCTACAGTTCAATTCAAATACAATCCCTAGATTTTGTCAGCGAATATTCCTTGAGTTTGGCTAGAATACATGAAGATTGATACTTTCAGAAAGCCATTTGGGCAAAGCTCATCAGAAAAGGACTTCAGGATTGACCTTCAAATCAAGTTTGCTACAGTTCAATTCAAATACTATCCCTTGATTTTGACTAGAATGCATGCAGATTGATGCTGTCAGAAAGACATTTGGGCAAAGCTCATCAGAAAAGGACTTCAGGATTGACCTTCAAATCAAGTTTGCTACAGTTCAATTCAAATACAATCCCTTGATTTTGTCAGCGAATATTCCTTGATTTTGGTTAGAATGCATGAAGATTGATGCTGTCAGAAAGCCATTTGGGCAAAGCTCATCAGAAAAGGACTTCAGGATTGACCTTCAAATCAAGTTTGCTACAGTTCAATTCAAATACTATCCCTTGATTTTGACTAGAATGCATGAAGTTTGATGCTGTGAGAAAGATATTTGGGAAAGCCCATAAGAAAAAGGACTTCAATATTAACTTTCAAACCAAGCTTGCTACAGTTCATTTCAAATACTATCCCTTGATTTTGTCGGCGAATATTCCTTGATTTTGGCTAGAATGCATGAAGATTGATGCTGTCAGAAATC
>CM063499.1:91717475-91719975 GCA_032207245.1 Pardosa pseudoannulata | reverse complement strand
AAAGGCAATTAACGAATATGCATTCTTTAAAAAAATTTTTTAATACACATTAAAGTAATTTTCACCCTTTAAAAGTTTATTTTAATTCGAAACGTCTCAGACGTAAAGACAGAGTTCTAGAATTCATGAAAATCAGACTATGTTTAATTACGTCAATATAGATAAACAGAAATCAAAAGTAAATGAAATTGATGAAAATATCTAATGTAAACAATAAAAAAAAATTCCAGTGATATATAATTAGCTTTTAAAGCAAAAACATAGAATTAATTAGGAAAAATTTTGAATCATTAAAGAGCAAACAGTATCTTATAAAGGTTTGGTTTGGTGCCCTACGGTCTACTGTTTGGCAAGTGGTGGAATATTGAGACCAGGTGAGCGAGTCACCTCTCGAGTGGTGGCATTAAATCATGTGGTGAGCGACAGTCACCTCTCGAGTGGCGGCATTATAGAATGTGGTGAGAGAGAATCACCTCTTGGTGATCTCGGGACACTTCATTAAATCATGTGGTGAAAAAGAGTCATCCCTCGAGGTGAGGCATTAAATCGTGTGGTGAGCGACAGTCACCTCTCGAGAGCTGCATTAAATCATATGGTCAGCGACAGTCACCTCTCGAGTGGCGGCAGTATAGAATATGGTGAGAGAGTCACCTCTCGGTGATCTCGGGTTTCATCGTAAAATAATATGGTGAGAAAGTGTCACCCCTCGGGTTGCTTCATTAAATCATGTGGTGAGAAATAGTCACCTCTCGACATGCGGCATTAAATCATGTGGTGATCCAGAGTAACCTCTTGAGTGGTGGCATTAAATCATGTGGTGATAGAGAATCACCTCTAGAGTGTGTGGTACCAAATCATGTGATGATCGAGAGTCACCTCTAGAGTGTGTGGTATTAAATCAAGTGGTGATCGAGAGTCACCTCTAGAGTGTGCGGCATTAAATCATGCGTAGATCGAGGGTCACCTCTCGAGTGTGCGGCATTAAATCATGTGGTGATAGAGAATCACCTCTAGAGTGTGTGGTACTAAATCATGTGGTGATCGAGAATCACCTCTAGAGTGTGTGGTACTCATGTGGTGATCGAGAGTCACCTCTAGAGTGTGCGACATTAAACCATGTGGAGAACGAGACACATCTCTCGATAGCGGCGGTAAATCATGTGGAGATTTAGAGTCACCTCTAGAGTGTGCGGCATTAAATCACATGGTGATCGAGAGTCACCTCTATAGTGTGTGGTACTCATGTGGTGATTGAGAGTCACCTCTAGAGTGTGCGGCATTAAATCATTTGGTGATCGAGAGTCACCTCTAGAGTGTGCGGCATTAAATCATGTGGTGATAGAGAACCACCTCTAGAGTGTGTGGTACTAAATCGTGTGGTGATCTAAAATCACCTCTAGAGTGTGCGGCATTAAATCATGTGGTGATAGAGAGTCACCTCTAGAGTGTGTGGTACTAAATCATGTGGTGAGCGAGAGTCACCTCTCGAATGGTGGCATTGAATCATGTGGTGAGCAAGAGTCACCTCTCGAGTGCAAAGGGTTAAATCAAATTTCTATTCGAAGTTGACCAACCAGCATCTAAAAGAATTAATAAGATCTTCAACATCTAATTATTATAACAAGTATAAACAAATTAGCTTCTACATTACAAATTTATTTACTTTGTAAAGAGTAAATAAATGTGTCCAAACAATCAAAATGAATACATTACGGTTCAGAATTTTTTTTTTCTCTTCCCAGAACTTTGGGAGCGACCCCCGCGATTTTCAGGTAGGTCACTTTGGTTAAGTTTGGATAGCTTTACTACATAAAGTGAAAGCAGATCGTGATATTACGACATGCAATCGAAGTGTTGTATAAGTTATCATATATAACGCAAAATAATATGCAATTTTCTAATTCTGTTTCTCACCCGATGTTCCGAGCTGAAATAATTACAATCTATTTCCAAAATGACTCTATTTTATTTCGAAAAAGGAAAAGAAAAACCTCATTTCTCTTCGGGTTTTAAACTTGCTAATATCACGACAAAAGGAACACCTTGACTAATCGCTCAGAATGTTCTTAAACTTTCCTTCCCCCCAAAAAGAAACAAAATGACTACGTTGTTTTCCCAGCCTTCCATTCTGGATATGATGTATGTGATTACCATTGTGTTATTTTTCTCCCCATTAAAGAAAAAAAGAACATTTCACACAAATTAGGATAATCCTTTTCCGAACTTTTTATTATTTTTTTAAACTCCTGCACGAAAGAAAATGGCTGTCACGTTTTCGACAAGACTCGATCGCTTTCCAATACTGAAGGTTTGCGAATTAACAAAAAAAAGATGGCAACCGCTATTCCATTGTGCAATTACGGGACTTAATTTCCCCCAAGTTTGCGTAAATTCGATTCCTGCTAATGTTTCTTCATTACATTCTAGCCTTTCATCTGCATTCCCTCTTTTTTTGTTGCCGTGGTCCTTTTTCTGGCTGCGAAATCACCTGCTGATGCCA
>CM063499.1:91692475-91697475 GCA_032207245.1 Pardosa pseudoannulata | reverse complement strand
GAAGCAGCTCAAACGGTGCCAAACCAGGACTAACGGCCAGGAAGGTTCTACTGTGTATTTGGTGGGACTGGAAGGGAATCATTTATTATGAGTTGCTTCCGTATGGCCAAACACTAAATTCAGATCTCTACTGTCAACAACTGGACCGTTTGAAGCTAGCGATTGACCAGAAACGGCCAGAATTGGCCAACAGAAGAGGTGTTGTGTTCCATCAGGACAACACTAGGCCACAGATGTCTGTAGTGACTCGACAGAAACTCAGGGAGCTTGGTTGGGAAGTTTTAATGCATCCACCATATAGTTCGGACCTGAAACAAGCGATTGACACATTTTTCTCGCATTGCAAAACTTTCTGAGTGAAAAGAATTTGGGATCAAGAGAAGATTGTGAAAATCGATTACTAGATTTTCGCCAATAAGGACCAAGACTTCCATGAGAGAGTCAATATGAAGCTACCTCTAAATGACAACTAATTATACAACAAAACGGTGCATGTTTGACCAAAGTCGGACAATCCGAAATATGTTAAATAAAGTCATTAATTTCACGCAAAAATAATGGATTTCTTGTTCTCCAACTAATATTTCAATATCAAATACGAAAAGTTGTTTCGATCTATTGAGACTGAACTGAACAACTTATTAGACGCGCAAAACGCCCGCTGCAGGTACAATTTTACTGCGAATGGACCCGCACACAATGGTAATAGTCGACTCCCATACTTTGCCTACCCACCCCCGAGTAAACTTTTATGTACCACGCACTCTTTCGGGAGGGGGGGGGACAAGAAACCCCTAGTGTTTAGAAGGAACAGTTTTGTTAACTACAGATCCAATGAATCTACATTTATTATATAAAGTCAATGAATCTACATTTATTTTATTGCCTACTAGAAGCGTTTGATAAATATTTTGTTACAATCTACGAAAAACTGAGTCCCGGAAGGCATTTTAAAAAATAACAAAATCTTATATGAATTGCAAAATATTATTCGATTTTAGAGTAATATCTAATGTAATTAAATGACTTATAATTTAATTTAAAATCGCATAAAAATGTTATAGCTCTAAGTTAATATTTCATATAGACACTTTGTAATATCCACAATGCCTTTAATTGGTTGCTTAATCTCTATTTTTTATCTTTTTTTTTTCGAAATTTTTATTTTATTCTCTGCTTTTTTTTCTTTATAATATGTCTAACGATGGCCGAATGGTTAGGGTGCTGGCCTTCGGTACAGGAGTTTGTGGGTTCGAATCCCACTGTGGCATGGTTATTTATAGCCGTTCGGAATTGTCTTTAAGCAGTAAGTCCCGGTCTCAATATCTCTCCACTTGCAAAAAAGTAGACTGTATAGCTCCAAACCAAAGCTTTATAACTCACTCTTTGCTTTTAAATAATTCAATTTTTTTCCAAATTAATTCTCTGTTTTGCTTTAAAAATTAATTATATATCACTGGAATTTTTCTATTTTTTGTTTAGATTAAATATTTTCATTAATTCCGTTTACTTTTGATTTCTATTTATCTATACTGACTTAATTGAACATTTTCTATGTTTCATGAATTCTAGAACGCCGTCTTCGCTCTGGGAGACGTTTTGCAATTAACACTTCGCGTGCGGGCAGCGTATTTTTACGCTTTTTGCAGTCTGTCACTGGAGCGCGGATCACGTATAAATACGTATTTAGTAGATTGGTGGTGGATACCCGCTAACCACTACAAATCTACTAAATAAGTATAAGTATATTTATGTGTGACATTATATGCGTGTTGTTTGACTTTGCACTTTTTCTTTCCACAAGTTATGATTGTCGAGTCACTCGGCCTTTTGTTGCGTTATTTCGTTTTCCATCGAATTCCTAGCTCCAGAACTTACAAGTCGTGTTTTGTGAATTTGAAGATCGGTTTTTTATTGTTGAATACAAAATGGATGAAATGAGCCGTCGTGACAAAGAGAGTGACGAAGAAATAGGCTTTAATAGACGATAGGACTGTCATTTTAAAAATCGTTTATTTTTCGGATTTTGTAAATGTATTTTTTTTTTTTTGTGTGTGTGTGTTAAATATTCATACAGTCAATATTAAAGTGTAAAATGAAAAAAGTTTCGTTTCTAAAAACAAAGCAGTTTTCCAATGACTGCGATTTTTCTGAATAGCTAAACTTTCGCGCAATTCACGGAAAAATGCTGCAATCGTAAGTTGGCGGTAAAGTATACCAGCATGCCAAGTGTTAAAATAAACTTTCATAAAGTGAAAATTACTTTAATATGCATTAAATAATTTTTTTAATGAAAGCATATTCATTAATTGCCTTTCTTTCTTTTAAAATATTCTTTATTAATTGTCTTTGAGTTTTAACAATAGTAATGCGAAAGTAAACGAAGAAAAAACGAAGTACGACGAAGGTGTCTAGAGTTAATTCGAACGAAGGATTCTAGAGTATTGCTATTTGTTTATTTATTTTTTTTTAAGGTAAACAGTTTTTACATACATATATATATATTGGTAAATCTTTTTTTGAAATCGATTTTTAATTTTCAGAAGGAAATAGCTTTTAAATTATTATTTAATTCATTCATCCTTAATTTGCCAGTTTTTATTTATTAGTTAATTTACTGATTTTTAAAAACTTTTTATTAAACACTTTAAAATTTATTCATAGCAATATGCTATTTGTACTTTAATAATTCATTTTTTATTCACTTTCTATTATAATTATTTTTTCTACACACACAAATACAGATTCATATATATATATATTTAAATATATATATAATATTTATATATATAAATTTATATATATATAAACATATATGTATATATTTTGAAAATATGTTATATATAAATACAGATATTTTATATAATTTGTATATATATATTAAAATATTTACATATATATTATATAACATATATTATATATATACATATATATATAAAATATTATATATTACACTATATATATAATATATATATATATATATATATATATATATATATATATATACATATATATATATAATATATATACATATATATATGGTATAATAATCTATATACAATATATATATATTATACATATATATACATATATATATATAATATATATATATATATATATATATATATATATATATATATGTATTTATATATACATACATATATACATATATAATATACATATATATATATACATATATATATATATATATATAATACATATATATATATATATATATAAATATATATATATATATATATATATATATATATATACATATATATAACATATATATATTCTGATTTATATATATATATACAGAATATATATATATATACATATATACATAATATATATACAGATATATTTTATAAATATATATATATATATATACATATATATGTATATATATATATAAATATATACAGATAAATATATATATATATATTTATATATATATATACATATATATACATATATATATACATATATATATACATATATTTATACATACATATATAAATACATATATATATACATATATTATATATATATATATATACATATATATATATATATATATACATATATATATATATATATATATATACAGATATATATATATATATATATATATATATATATATATATACAGATATATATATATATATATATAACATATATATGTATACATATATATATATATATATATTTATATATACTATATATATATATATATATACACATATATATACATATATATATATATATTATATTATATATATATACATATATATATACATATATATATATATATATATATATATAATATATATATATATATATATATATATATACATATATATACATACATATATATATATATATATATATATATATATATATATATATATGAAAAAAAATATATATGTATATGTTTAAATATATCTATATCATATGTATATATATAGGAGAATCTCATCGTATCTGAAATATCTACTTACTCCTCTCTGAGTGGAGGTGCGGAGGAGTGTGTGTGTGTGTGCGGGGGGTATTCGCGGAATTCTAAGAACGTCTGCTCCGGAAACAATAGACTTCCCCCGACCCCGTAAAAGAACACGCTGACAAGAATGAAAAAACGAAAAAAAAAAATTCGAAACGAAGTGTGGGTGAGCACGCGGCGAGGATTCATTCATGTGTGTGCGCATCTTTCCCCCGTGAGGGGGGTTGGGAAAAACCCCGTTCTGTCCAACCCGAGTCCGAGGCGGGGCCTCGGCGATGACCACCCTTAACAGACGATCACGAACATCAAATTGAGGGAGAGCGAAAAAAATATCCATATATATAAGAGTAATATATATATATTACTCGTAGAAAACACTCCGTCCAGTTTTTTCGTGTTCTCACGCCACCCCTGAGGAAGTCCCGCCCCGGACGATAAAAAACGGACGAATCAATAGGCAGACGATCCCGCTTTTACTCTCTTCTCCTCCCACCCGAGAAACAAAGGGGGGAGGATTGTTGTGTTGTTTTTTATCGTCTGCCGCACCTGCGGAGTAGTTTCTCGTGTGCGAGAGAGTGCGTGTGGAGAAAAAGTTCGGAGACGGGTGGAACTATGATCGCCTTACAGGTATGTGGCAAAAACACGTGGAACTGTCGATTTGTCGAACAGGTCCATTCGATTTGCTTGCTTGTTTACATTTTTTTTTAAATGTGTGTTTGTGATATCGTTAAAACACAACACTGCCAACGAACGATATTTAGTGAATTTTTTAGGGTTTAAATTGTTTTTGTTTACACTTTACCTCAATTTTCTTTCGACTTTACACTGTTTTGTTTTGTATGTGCTTATAAATATTAAACAATTATTAAGGTGAACGATATTTTGCAATTAAAAGGAGGACATATTATTAATAAAGGAGTACTTAAGTAAATTATACAATTACTGTCATGGCTCAGCTGAGTAAGAAATGACTAATGTTACTATTCCATATGAAAAT
>CM063499.1:91677475-91679975 GCA_032207245.1 Pardosa pseudoannulata | reverse complement strand
CGTATTATTTCTAAGCTTCCCGTAATGCAGTTTCCACAAAACGCTTTTCCTGATTTGAATTAATCTGAGTTCCGCGTTTCTATCTAATGCGGTATGAATTAATCAGATTCGTATAATATCCATGTTTCCTAAATAAATGTTTCCTTAGAACGCATTACGTGATTTGAATTAATTCTCAATTTCGTGTTTCCATATAATGCGGTACTAATTAATCTGATTCGTATAATATTTATGTTCTTCATAACACGGTTTCCATATAACCCATTTCCAGAATTTAATTAATTCTCAGTTCTACGTTTCCATGTAACAGGGTAATGAATTGATTCGTATTAATTTTTATGTTTCTCCCAACGCGGTTTCCATATAATGCATTTCCTGATTTGAATTAATTCTCAATTTCGTGTTTGTATGTAGTGCGGTACTAATTAATCTGATTCGTATAATTTCTATGCTCCTCATAATGCGGTTTTCATATAACCCTTTTGTTGATTTGAATTAACTCTCAATTCTACGTTTCCATATCACACGGTACTGATTTGACTCGTATTAATTTGTATGTTTCTCACAACGAGGTTTCCATATAACCCATTTCCTGATTTGAATTAATTCATAATTTCGTATTTCCAAGTAAGGCGGTACGAATTGATGTGATTCGTATAATTTCTATGTTCCTCACAACGCGGTTTCCCTATAACGCATTTCCTGATTTGAATAATTTTCAGTTCCGCGTTTCCATGTAATGCGGCACGAATTAATCTGATTCGTATAATTTTTATGTTTTTCATAGCATGGTTTCCATATAACCCATTTCCTGATTTAAATTAATTCTCAATTTCTGGTTTCCATATAATGCGGTGCTAATGAATCTTATTCGTATAATTTTTATGTTCTTCATAACACGGTTTCCATATAACCCATTTCCTGAATTGAATTAATTCTCAGTTCTACGTTTCCATGTAACACGTTACTAATTTGATTCGTATTAATTTTTATGTTTCTCACAACGCGGTTTCCATACAACGAAATTCCTGATTTGAATTAATTCTCAATTTCGTGTTTCCATGTAATGTGGTACGAATTAATCTGATTCTTATAATTTTACGTTTCTCATAACATGGTTTGCATATAACTTATTTCCTGATTTGAATTAATAATTTCTATGCTCCTCATAACACAGTTTTCACATAACCCTTTTGCTGATTTGAATTAATTCTCAGATTTATGTTTCCATGTAACGCGGTACTGATTTGATTCGTATTAATTTGTATGTTTCTCCCAACGAGGTTTCTATATAACCCATTTCCTGATTTGAATTAATTCTCAATTTCGCGTTTCCATGTACCACGATACGAATTAATCTGATTTGTATAATTTCTCTGTTCCTCATAACGCCTTTTCTATATAACGCATTTCCTGATTTGAATTAATTTTCAGCTTCGTGTTTGCATGTAATGCGGTACGAATTAATCTGATTCATATAATTTTTATGTTCTTCATAACACAGTTTCTATATAACCCATTTCCAGAATTGAATTAATTCTCAGTTCTATGTTTCCATGTAACATGATACTGATTAGTGAGGAGTGCAAAGGGTTAGAAGATGTTTTGGGGAGAAACGTTTGGGAGCGTTATCGGACTGGATTTCGCTTTCACCCAGTTACCCAGTTGAACACACAAAGAACTTTCGATTCCCAAGGTTCTCTCGTCGCCATTTCTAGGCCAAGATGAACCCGAGGACATAGCTTGGCATCATTTATTGACCCTAACTCTGTATCTCGGAGGTTATGGCCAAGGATTCTTGCCTACTTCTCGGCAGCTTTTCACCTCACCGCTTTCTCTTTACGTTTTGTACTCTATTCAACCATTACAGCTCTTCTGTCACCGGTTTAAGACTTTCCTTTCTAGTTTTAGTTTGGCGATCCGTGCTTAACTTGTCACATCACCAATACAAACTACTGATAATTGATTACAGATTATTACTCCCATACTTCTTATTTGTTCGTGACAGTCCGTCCTATCTTACGCCATTTTCTGGATAACTCTTTTGTCAATCATCACAATTTAGTAGTTCTTTTTTACTTTTCCCATTTACGACTACTTTTAAATCAAATAGGTACTTAAAGTGGGTTTGCATCTAATATAAGGCAAGCATTTCAAGATAGCTTTTTCAATATTTTAAGCAGTACTCGATAAAGTAGCAAATTCTCCAGTATATTATATACATATAATATTTATTCCGATTATATAAAGGGTTTTCTCATACATACATATACATAGGAGCCCACTCACACACATATATATGCATGTATGTACATATGTGTATGAATACATATAGAATATATACTTATAAATATATATATGCATGTATATATATGCGTGTATATATATACATATATATGTGTGTGTATATGTATATACATATATATGCATGCATATATATTTATGCATGTATATATATGTACATGTATATACGTATATATGTGTGTATATATATGCATAT
>CM063499.1:91664975-91672475 GCA_032207245.1 Pardosa pseudoannulata | reverse complement strand
TACAATTCCATCTGTAACGGAAAAAAATAATTCTGGAGCACACACTCTTTTAAGCAAATTGCCGGTCCTATATAAGATCAAACATATTCAAATGAGGTCATTAAAATTAATATCCTAATGGACAGTCTCTAAATTCAGCCGCCTAAAGACACCCTGCGTAATTGCCCTGGTGGGGAAAAAAAGAATTAAAAAGCGAAAACGATACCCTGACGAAATCTTGTTAACTTGTTCTACGGTTTCACGTTCAGTGGTTTCAAACCGTTTCCAGTCAATTAAAATAACTCACAAAGGTCATCTTTACGGCATTCTTTCTTTTCTTCGAATGCCGAATTTTCCTCTTCTAGCATCGCCTTTATTTAGCGAATCACAAGAGAGGCCGCTGTTAGCCTATAACTCTTCTTAAATACAGTCGCCTCCTGAGCAAAAAGGCTGATGCCACCAATTAAATTAAAGTGCCCCTTTTTGTTCTGATACCGGAGATGTTAATCCAACATATTTATGGAGCCATTTCCACACCACATTAGAGGCTTGAGTTACACACGAATAATGCTCGCTCCACGTTAGGGGCAAGATCGAATAATAAACGCGATTGTTCTGAACGCCGAACAATGTAACAAGGACTCTCGAGTTATGGGGAGTCATAAATATGGCGGCCGCTTTTTGGTCATCGGAAACGTATATATAAAAAAAATTTGTAAGGATAAAAGGTCGGTGGTTAAGTACATTGAGAAAAAAAAACAGCCATAATCTGGATATTATCAGTTTTATTGCAATTCATTAGGTAAGTGGCTGCCACTATCATAAAAGAGACGTGAAAAATCTTTTTTTATTATTATTCATTTATAATTTTTTTATTCTGGTAATCATTTAGTTTTCATTGCTTTATACAACCAGACACATTAACTGAATGGGTTCAAGAAAATTCTTAAAAATAAAAAATGTTATCTCAAAGTTAAAATCTCAGAAGTTATAACTATCTTCCTTTACTATTCCATCTGTATTGATACACACTAAATAAAAATACACATATATGGGGATCACGGTAAGAAAAAGGGATATATATTAGATTGGGGACTTTATTTATTAATACAAATTTATTAATATAAATTTTTTAACATGCAAACTTACCAACTAATATTTTGCATTTGTACTCTTTCATTTGCCTTGTCGTTGTAAACAACGACAAGGCTGGAATCGGAATGCGATTTTTACTTTACTCTTTTACTACATACTGAAATAAAAAACATTTCTACTAGTTTCTTTTACCATATTATAGTAATTTTCTTGAATAATTTCACAAAAATATTTTTTTGAACTATCCACACACACTTGTATATATATATATATATATATATATATATATATATATATATATAATATATATATATATATATATATATATATATATATAATATATATATATATATATATATATATATATATATATATATACATACGTATATATAAATATATATATATATATATATATATATATATAGATATATATATATACATATACATATATATACATATATACATATATATATATATATACATATATATATATATATATATATATATATACGTATATATATATATATATATATATATATATATATACATATATACATACATACATATATATATATATATATATATATTGGTATATACATACATACCCTGTCTGATAAAAATATATACGCGAATATATATATATATATATATATATATACATACATACATACATACATACATTTTATATATACGTATATATATATATATACTCTATCGTTTTCATACATACATACATATATATAATGCGTGTAGTGTATACCCTGTCTGAGAAAAATATATGTATGTTTAAAAGGGTTTTTTTCGCATAACTTTGTGTCTGGTTTGACTCTATCGTTTTCATATATCTGTATGTATGCGTGTGTGTATATTTGTATACAAATATATATGTATGTATAGATATGTATATATTCGTCTATGTACATGTGTACCTATATATTTATGTTTATGTATATAAATATGTATATATATATATATCTATATATATGTATACATATATGTGTATACATAAATGTATATATATGTTTATATATATAATATAAATGTATATATATATGTATCAGTATGTATTTATGCAAATATATACATATATAAATGAAAATGTAAGTATATGTATACATGTGTAGGTATGTACATGTATGTACATGTATATATATGTAATTTTACATATGTTTTTAAATTAATCATTTTTAGATTTTTATATTAGGTTGGGGAAAAAGAAATCCATTATTTTTTCAGTAGATGGCTGTATTGGACGGTATCTCGTAAAGTATCGATCAAACAATTTCAAATTTATGCTCATATTTAGGGTGACATTTCACACTAAAAAAATTTTTTTACTGTGTTTTGTTTGATCCATTCATTGGTGATTTACAGGGTGTTAAAAATGGAAGTCAACAAAGAGAAAACTCGGTACATCTTACAGTTTTTCTTTGATAAAGGCGAAAAAACAAGCAATGAAAGAGCATTTATAAGATTTACAATAAGCAAGCAAATCTTCATTTCGTTTTTGCAGTTTTCAGAGGTTTAGGAATTGACAACTTCTTTCATTACTACCTTTTTGAGTTTTGCTTACATGGAAATCATTTTGTTGCAAACGCAGATATTATTTTTCAGTTTTGATTAAGTGTAATGGATTACCTTGTAGTAGTTTAAAATTGATATCGTTAAATTTGAAAAATAAGTAAATCATATAAACACGTGAATTTTTTTTAAATTTATTAATTGAGTGGCAAATTGTTGTCTTTAGTTTCGAGGAATCTTAGCACTGAATCATTAAACGCAAAAAAAAAAAAACATCACATATGCACATTTAGATAATTAACGAACGTCTATGTTTAATTAATAAATTACTAGCATATAGCCCATCATATGACGGGATCAGTAAAATTTTTAATATTCCAGAACTGTTAAGTACCCAATGAGGCAGGTAATAAAATGGTTTTGTATTGGCTGAGAATTATCTGGTTCACTCTCAATAGTTTATTTATCGTCGTACTCCTCTAGAGTCTCCCGATCCTGTAATGCAGTTTAGAATCACATGGAATTCATTGAGTCAAACCATGTGGTTATGTATAACAAACAAACAAACTTCTTAATTTCCAAATATATATAAATTAAAAGTTAGATATTTAGTAGTCCTCGACTTATATGAAAAGAATTTATTGTTAATACCGATGATAAAATTTTCATTACAACAAAAAATAATCGATGATTGAATTTAAAATTATCACTTATATACTTAATCTATTATTTAAGTCAAATAAAAAGAAAATTATTTGCTTAATATGTAAGTTCAGCGATAAAACGTATGAAAATAATGCACGCGATATTTAAATAATTTAAAACAAGAAATGATTATATGAGATGGTTAAAGGAATGACGTCATAATGCTAGAAAAAAAATGTTATTTTTACCTATTTATTACGTGAATAAATTGATAAATTTAATCGCCTGCCCTTAGCCGAGGAATCCATTCCAGGTACAACCGCTTCAAAAATTTGCCGACAGACACCTTAGGCTATTATTATATAGGGGATTATAAAACACCATTTTAAAAATATTATTAAAAAGTCATTAATTTTTCGGTATGGATGTATGACGTAATCGTAAAGTATTTTAACAATTTCAAAATGCGTTGTCAAGTGACATTTCACACTAAAAAAGAATTTTTTTACTGTTTATTTGTTTGGTCCATTCATTTTGAGTTACAAAATGTTAAAAATAAGTCAACAAAGAGAAAAAACGATACATTTACAGTTTTTTTTTTATAAAGGCGAAAATTAACTAGCGACTGAAATTGTGAATGGAGTTTATGGTGCCGATACTGAAAAGCTATTAGTGCAATTTGATTTCACCATTCATTCAGCATTTTTATGTTAAAGATGCATTCGCACAGGCAGGCCCGTCGTCGAAAATGGAAAATCACAGAAATAATCGAATTACCGGCATGTTATAGTCGTAGCATCGCCCAGGAGCTAAAGATCGACCATAAAACATTTTTAAACCGTTTGCGCAAAATGGATTCAAAAAGAATATGTATAACACCAATTAACACCAAATAACATGATGTGGAATTTCCGTCTGCGAAGCCTTGCAAAACGGAATGAAATGACCCAATTCTTAAACGGATGATGACTGGGGATGACAAACGGGTCAAATACGACAATATTGTGCTAAAACGATCGTGTTCAAAGTGCGGGGAAGCAGCTCAAACGGTGCCCAAACCAGGACTAACTAGGAAGTTCCTACTGTGTATTTGGTGGGACTGGAAGGGAATTATTTATTATGAGTGGCTTCCGTAACCAAATACTAAATTCAGATCTCTACTGTCAACAATACAGTTTGAAGAGATTGATAAAAACGACCAAATTGGCCAACAGAAGAGGTGTTGTGTTCCTTCAAAAATGGAACACGTTGTAGTGAATCGACAGAACCTCAGGGAACTTGGTTGGGAAGTTTTAATGCATCCACCATATAGTCCGGACCTGGCACCAAACGATTACCACCTTTTTCTCGCTTTGCAAAACGTCATGAGTGATATGAAATTGGAATCAAGAGAAGATTGTGAAAATTGATTACTAGAGTTTTTTGCCAATAAGGACCAAGACTTCTACGAGAGAGGCATTGTGAAGCTACCTTTAAAATGGCAACAAATTATACAACAAAACGGTGCCTATTTGACCCAAATCGAACAACCCCAAAAATGTTAAATAAAGTCATTAATTTCATGCAAAAATAATGGATTTCTTTTTCCCCAACCTAATATTACAATATATATGTATACAATGATATTTTAATCTACATCTAACTTGATTATAATTATATTCTAAAAAAAATTTCTGGGAATTCTATCCCCAAAATGAAAACCTTTGGCGAAATAGCTCTGCTTCTCTTTTGATTATGGTAACCATTTGGCTACCTCTCATACCCAAAACTGAACTATCTTGAACTCTATTATGTAACTTAATTTTAATATTAATTATCCATTGGCGGAGAAAATTCGCCAACAGCAAAGATAACCTTTTTGAACATTTTCATACATTTTTTTCTGCTTATACTGTTTTACTTTTTATATTAGTTATCCATTGGCGACAAAACTGGTCAACGGCAAAGGGCAGCTTATTGAACATTTTTATACATCTTTTTCTGCTTATACTGTTTTACGATATAGTGAACCATTAATGGTCTAATTATTTTAAGCATGATGCACATTTAATATAAAAGAGCACAAAGAGATCTGAATACAATATAATATAAATCAAAATATAGATAAGATTGATTGGACATGGTGAGATCGGGAGAAAATGTTAAGCTACCATGTTTAGAGATTTATCGCCTTAATTTTGCATTTCAAGCTATTCAATTTGAATTTAAAATTGAACAATAGAAAATACCTTTGCTGCGGACTCCTATTTAAACGGTTACTGCTAACCAGTGATTAACTGAAATGGGATTGTAATATCGTTTACTATCTCTAACCTACATGAATTCTGGATTTTTGTTAAGAAAACACACGAAAAATTGCAACGGCACGGAAATCTAAAACCATTTATCAATGTAATGTATTAAATTGATATATTTTATACTTTATACTCTGCTGAATGAGGAATGGCAATTCTAAAGAAATGAAATTTGTTTGCATAAAAGTTTATTAACGATTGCTTGAATTAAAATTGTACTATGATTATTGATTTTTCGTTCCTTATATGTAAATATTGTCTCTATTGTTCTGTGTTTTGATAACAAAGCATTCAAGTTTTTACGTGGGCGACAGAAACTTTGATTTTCAAACTGTGCAAGAGTGAATGAAGACCGATAGGATGTTGATAATGCTGGTAAGCTTTTATAATTGTATATATGGTTTCTACCTAGTATACTTATTACCAGAATGGGCTTGACTGAAGAACTGAGTTCCCCCGCCAACTTGGCGATAATGGTTTAAGTATGGTCGCCTAACATTTTCTACTGATCTCACCGTGTTCAAACAATCTGTATCTATATTTTAATTTATATGATATTTGCATCCAACTTTCCTTGTGTAACTCTTTTCTTATAGGAACAGATGCATTATACACGCCGGTCCCGTCATCCAAATTTTTTTTTTTTTTTCCTAGCTGCCAACAGAAAAACGCGTGTTTTGAAAAATTGCCAAGTAGAAAAACAGGGACTACTTAAGAATTGGGTTCTCCTTGGCAAATTTGGCGAAAATATTATCGGTATTTACTAAAACAAAAAGGTAATCCATCCACACATTGTAATTCTTGCTTTTTCTGGCAATTTTAATTAATGCACGGTGCGGCATTGTAATAGAATTATATACTCTTACTTAATTAAAGAAAAAGATTTGAAAACCGGACATTTATATTTATGGGCAATAAATCCCTTAACAGTATACAAACGCAACAGCTCCAAATTGTTAAAAATCAGCCATAGTGAACCATTAATGGCTTGTTAGATCTCATTTTTTTAAAACATTGCACACTTTTAATAAATAAGAAAAGAGTTACACCAGGAGAGTTGGATGCAATTATCATATAAATTATAATATAGATACAGATTGTTTGGATCGGGAGAAAATGTTAGGCGACCATAATCAAACCATTATCTCCAAGTTGGCGGGAGAACTCAGTTCCTTAGTCAAGCTGTATATATGATTGCTACCCAGTATGCGTATTTTCAGAATTTAGCAACTTTGCTCCGTCATTGCTGTTGCTTGCTGCTATTCCAGTTTAGTGGGCATGTCAAGGGTTGTTATGTTTTATTAGCGATATAATTTTGGCGCTAATATAATACCGGTACTACTGAAGAATATTGCGGACTACTTAAGAACTGGGTTCCCCCTGGCAATTTTGGCGAAAACATTGGCGATATTTGCTAAAACACAAAGGGAAGCCATCCAAATATTGTATTTCTTGCTTTTTCTGGCGACTTTTAATGAATGCACAGTGCGCCATCGTAATAGAATTATATACTCTTATTTAATTAAAGAAAACGACTTGAAAACCGGACATTTATATTTATGGGCAATGAATTCCTTAACAGTTTACAAACGCAACAGATCCAAATTATTAAAAATCAACCATAGTGAACCATTAATGGTTTGTTATATCTATTTTTAATATATAAGAAAAGAGTTACACAAGGAGAGTTGTTTGCAAATATCATATAAATTATAGTATAGATACTGATTATTTGGACACGGTGAGATTAGGGGAAAATGTTAGGTGACCATACTTATCGCCATTATCGCCAAGTTGGTGGGGGAACCCAATTCTTTAGTCAAGCCTCTTTTTTCTTTTTTCTTTTTTTTTTTTTTTTTTTTTTTTTTTTCTTTTTTTTTTTTTTTTTTATAAAGTAAGTGCGATATTTTCTGTAAAATTTCCGTATGATTTAGAAAATTTTAAAAAAACTGGGTAATATTTAAGA
>CM063499.1:91632475-91634975 GCA_032207245.1 Pardosa pseudoannulata | reverse complement strand
ATTATTTAAATATCGCGTGCATTATTTTCATACGTTTTATCGCTGAACTTACATATTAAGCAAATAATTTTCTTTTATATTTGACTTAAATAATAGATTAAGTATATAAGTGATAATTTTAAATTCAATCATCGATTATTTTTTGTTGTAATGAAAATTTTATCATCGGTATTAACAATAAATTCTTTTCATATAAGTCGAGGACTACTAAATATCTAACTTTTAATATATATATTTGGAAATTAAGAAGTTTGTTTGTTTGTTATACATAACCACATGGTTTGACTAAATGAATTCAATGTGATTCTAAACTGCATTACAGGATCGGGAGACTCTAGAGGAGTATGACGATAAATAAACTATTGAGAGTGAACCAGATAATTCTCAGCCAAAAAACAAACCATTTTATTACCTGCCTCACTGGGTACTTAACAGTTCTGGAATATTAAAAATTTTACTGATCCCGTCATATGATGGGCTATATGCTAGTATATATATATACACATATATACACACACACACATATATACACACACACACACACATATATATATATATATATGTATATACATATATGTATATATATATAATGTATATATATATGTTATATATATATATTATACATATTATATATATATCTATATATTCAATACACTTTACCTATAAGTATATACAAAACACATACATATATATATATATATATATATTATATACATGCTTATAGATATATATATATAAATACCACACATTTATACGCTGAACCTATTTCAAGTATACTTACACACAATATATACATATATATATATATATAGGTGTCATATATATATTTGAAGCTTGTACATACATATTTTTACATATAGGCTATAATTTAAATCTGTTATAAAAATTCATAATACTTCAAGTGACAAAACTAAATATTTCTAAAGCTTTAGAAAGGTATTAAAATGCTTGTAAAATGTCCACTTAAAAAACAGACTAATAAAGTGTTAATATATAATTCATCAGAACATATAGTCACCATATACTTGTTAATATTTATATTAATAAAAAGAAATTTTCACGTGTCTATAAAAACGATTACCTTGAATCGGTGACAGCAATATGGACGAATATTGGTGCAGAATTCTTTGTTACTTCGTGTTAAACTCCAAGCAGTTTCTTTTAAATTCGAAACAGTTTTTAACCTGTTTTCTTTTCAAGCCATCTGGAAGAAGTTCTTTTTCCTTTGATTTCAAACGTTGCTTTCAAATTCAGCTGCAAACGATAAATTTGTCGTAATTTAGTTTTAAAAAAGAATGAATAGCAAACTTATTTTTTAAATCTAAAATGACGTCACTGATGCACATTACCTCCATGGTTTTAATATTAATTATTTTAATGGTTTATGGCACCATGACGTCATTCGCTGATGATATCATCAAACAATAAATTTGTCGTTATTTAGATTAAATAAAATGACTAGCAAATGTATTTTTAAAATTAAAAATGACGTCACATGTGCACATTACCTCCATGGTTTTAATATTAATTATCTTAATAGTTTATGGCCCCATGACGTCATTCAGTGACGATATCGTCAAACAATAAATTTGTCGTTATTTAGCTTAAATAAGGGGTGCTACCATATTACAGTCGACATATATCACTAGTGACTTCTACGTCATAATGATGTCAGAAAGGGAAATTTATGGTACGGAATTCCCATCTTTGGCGATTTCTGACGTCATTATGACTTAGAAGTCACCAGTGACATATGTCGACTATAATATGGTAGCAGCCAAGATGACTAGCAAATGTATTTTTAAAATAAAAAAGGACGTCAGGGGTGCACATTACCTCCATGGTTTTAATATTAGTTATTTTAATGAATTATTTTAATGGTTTATGGCACCATGACGTCACTATTGAGTAACTATTGAGTTACGATATCGTCAAACAATAAATTTGTCGTTATTTAGCTTAAATAAAATGACTAGCAAATGTATTTTTAAAATAAGGCAATCTGTCGCAACGTCACGAACTACTATAATGCCCTTCCCATTCATTTTCAGATTTACAACAGCCAGTACACAAACAATAAACTGCCCTTCCGTTTGAAACTAAAGCCAGAATTGTCATAATTTGAGAATTTGCCCTACTGCGTGAAATCGCCTTATAAAAAATGACGTCATGGGTGCACATTATCTCCATGATTTTAATATTAAGTATTTTTAATTAAAGATTTTTTACCACCATGACGTCATTCGCTGTAATATTTTTTATTCATTACTTCTAAATCTGTTTACCTTAAAATTAAATCATTCAAATATTTCATATTCACATATTATTTACATATACAATTTGTATTAATTTTAAATTAATTCGATTGATTTTTATTATACAACAAATGTTCTATGATCAATATTTTAATCAATTCCTCCATTTATAGTTAATAAACGAAACTAGTTATCTCATTTTCAATATATTTCAAGATATTTCTGATATTTAAATCGTTCGAAAT
>CM063499.1:91619975-91624975 GCA_032207245.1 Pardosa pseudoannulata | reverse complement strand
TCACACTCACTCCAACCAAATGCCCTCTTTGAATATGACTTTTCGCAAACAAGGAATAACGGTTACTAAACATCTTCCAAATGAAAGGCTACTGGAGAAAAAGGAAAATCTCGAGACAAATAAATCTGGGAGACCGTCTAATTACGGTCAATTAACACTCACTTAAACAAACTGCTCTCTTTCCACCACTGGGCTCTTTGCAAAACAAGAAATGACGGTTACTAAACCTCCGCCAAATGAAAAGCTACTCGAGACAAATTAATCCAGAAGACCGTCTAATTATGTCGTCAATTAAAACTCACTCCAACCAATTGCCTTCTTTGAATATGACTTTTCGCAAACAAGGAATAACGGTTACTAAACATCTTCCAAATGAAAGGCTACTGGAGAAAAAGGAAAATCTCGAGACAAATAAATCTGGGAGACCGTCTAATTACGGTCAATTAACACTCACTTAAACAAACTGCTCTCTTTCCACCATTTGGCTCTTCGCAAACTAGGAGTGGCTGTTACTAAACCTCTGCCAAATGAAAAGCTACTCGAGACAAATTAATCTGGGAGACCGTCTAATTATGTCATCAATTAACACTCATTCCAATCAATTGCCCTCTTTGAATATGGCTCTTTGCAAACAAGGAATAAGGGTTACTAAACATCTTCCAAAAGAAAAGCTACTTGAGAAAAAAGAAAAGCTCGAGACAAATAAATCTGGGAGAGCGTCTACTTACGGTCAATTAACACTCACTCCAACAAATTATTCTCTTTCCACCATTTGGTTCTTCGCAAACAAGGAATGACGGTTACTAAACCTCTGCCAAATGAAAAGCTACTCGAGACAAAAGGCAAGCTCGAGACAAATGAATGCGGGAGACCGTCTAATTATTTCGTTAGTTAATTAACACTCACTCTCATCAATTGTCCCCTTTCCTCTATTGGGCTTTTTGCAAACTCGGAATGACGGTTACTAAATCTATGCCAAATGAAAAGCCATTCGAGATAAATTTATCTGTGAATCCGTCTAATTGCATCGTCAATTAACACTCGCCTCAAGCAATTGCCCTTTTTGAATTTGACTCTTCGCCAACAAGGAATGACGGTTATTAAACCTCTACCAAATGGAAAGCTACTAGACAAAAGGCAAGCTCAAGACATATTAATCTGGAAGACCGTCTAATTATGTCGTTAATTAACTTTTACTTAAATAAACTGCCCTCTTTCCACAATTGGGTTTTTAGCTAACAAGGAATGACGGTTACTAATCCTCTGCCAAATGAAAAGCTATTAGAGACAAATGGAAAGCTCGAGACAAATGAATCTGGGAGACCGTCTAATTATGTCGTCAATTCACACTCACTCCAACCAAATGCCCTCTTTGAATATGACTCTTCGCAAACAAGGAATAACGGTTACTAAACATCTTCCAAATGAAAAACTACTCTAGAAAAAGGAAAAGTTCAAGACAAATGAATCTGGGAGACCTTCTAATTACGGTCAATTAACACTCACTTAAACAAATTACCCTCTTTCTACTATTGCGCTCTTCACTAACAAGGAATGACGGTTACTAAACCTCTGCCAAATGAAAAGCTACTCGAGACAAATTAATCTGGGAGACCGTCTAATTATGTCGTCAATTAAAACTCACTCTAAACATTTACGCTCCGCAAACAAAGAATAACGGTTACTACAAATCTTCCAAATGAAAAGCTACTCGAGACAAAAGGGAAAGCTCGAGACAAATGAATCTGGAAGACCGTCTAATTACGGTCAATTAACACTCACTTAAACAAATTGCCCTTTTTCTACTATTGCGCTCTTCACAAACAAGGAATCACGGTTACTAAACCTCTGCCAAATGAAAAGCTATTCGAGATAAGGGGAAAGCTCGAGACAAATGAATCTGGGAGACCATCTAATTACGGTCAATTATCACTCACTTAAACAAATTGCCCTTTTTCCCCCATTGGGCTCTTCGCAAACAAGGAATGACGGTTACTAAACCTCTGCCAAATGAAAAGCCACTCGAGACAAAAGGCAAAGCAGACGGCTCTAACCACATGCACCGCGAAGAGTAGCAAAGCCACTTAAAAACTATCATCCGTGGACATTTAGGCAGGTGTGGGGTTAGGCGCGTGCCTTTCATGCAGAAAGAGCTCTTCGCCAGAAAGGTCACTCAACGGTCAGTTACCGTGCTTTTTATCGAGGAGGGGTTAAGGATAAATAGCGTGAGAAAAAAAGGGAAAGCTAACAGCTTGCGGTGGAAGAAGTGGATTACCGAGAGATTTGTCATGTTGCTGTTTATGTTTACACACCTGCAAAATGGTATTTGTCCAGAGAAACCCACTGACTTGTAGTTTGTTTATTTATGTCTCACTGCACTCTAGCCGTCAAATCAAGACGTCTCACTCGTTGGAAAAATGGAGCGAGTCATATAATAATCCGATTTGATATTTTCCAGAAGGTAAAAATCTGTCAAATATTTCGCTCGGGACGGTTGTTTTTGGAAAATATTTCTTGTTCATTTCTCACTAACTTGTTTGTTTTGTGTAAGCAGTCGAAATGAAAACAGCATCAACAACAAAGAGGAAGTAATTGAAAAGATGTTAGTATGGCATTAGAAAGTTTTAAGTATTATCTCTTTACAAATATATATTTCTTTCTTTTTTTATTTTTACTTTAAAGATACATTGAACATTGAATTAAAATTTTTGCGGGTAAGACATTCAGCAATATTATTTATGATATGTGTGGGTATATAACACATACACTCATATTCCTTATATAATAATAGCCTAAGTTATCTCTTCGTCTGTCCTCGAACTAATGAAGCGGTTGGACCTGGAATGGATAGAGGCCTCCACATTGGATTCTTGATGAGTGAGGGTTAGCAAAATTCAAATTGAGTCAAGTTTATCTGCTCCTAAATTATCGATCCGATTCTAAAATAAATTGGTATAAATACGCTTCCTATCACAGCAAACAATACTGTCCTCTTCAAAACGTTCGAATTCCACCCCTACCTCCCTTTTCGAGCGTTTAATATCATTATTTCGAGCCCTATTTTCCCCGGTTAAGAGCAGGAGATTCAATTTATCCATTTATCACATTATAAGTAGATGAAAATAACCTTTTTTTCTATCATTATGACGTCGTTCCTTTAACCCTCTCATTGAATCATTTCTTATTTCAAATTATTTAAATATCGCCCGCAATATTTTCATACGTTTTATTACTGAATTTAGGTCGTCAATCATTTTCTTTTATATTTAGATTAAGTAATAGATTACGTACATATGGGATAATTTTAAATTTAATCATCGATTATTTTTGGTTGCAATGAAAATTTTATCGCCGGTATGAACGCCAAATTCTTTTCCTAAAAGTCTAGGAGTCTTATCTCAAGGACTCATAAATATATAGCTTTTAAGTGATATATGTTTGAAAATGAAGAAGTTTGTTCGTTGGTGTGTTTGTCTTTTATACATAACCACACGGTTTGCAATCGATTCTCTCAATTTTGCACATCCTTCATATATACCGCGAAATAATCGCTGTCCATATTGAAACCTTTGGAGTCCCTAATAGGACAAGATAAAATAAAGTTGGCAACTAACATGCGGTCAGTTAAGATAAGAAAATTACGGAGCGTGTACCAGATCATTCTGAGCCGAAAAACAAACCATTTTTTACCTGCCTCCTAGGTTACTTTACAGTTCTGAAAAATTAAAAAATTTTACTGATCCCGTCGTATGACGGGTTATATGTTAGTCCCCTATATAATAATAGCCTAAGTTTCCTGTTCTCGAATTTAAGAAGCGGTTGGACCTGGAATGAATAGGGGCATCGATATTGGATTCTTCATGAGTTACGGTTAGCAACATTCAAAGTAGGTCTTTAAAACGTTCGAAATTCACGCCGTCCCCCTTTTAGAGCGTTTAATGCCATCATTTCAAAGCCTATTTTCCCAGGTTAACGACAAGCGATTGAATTTATCAATTTATCACATAATAAAAAGATAAAAATAACACTTTTTTCTAGCATTATGTTTTCATTCTATCTTATTTAATGATATCTTATTTTAAATCATCTAAATATCGTCTGCATTATTTTCATACGTTTTATCACCGAACTTAGATAGGACGTCAATCATTTTCTTTTATATTTGGCTGAAAATTTTTAATGTTTCAAAAGTGTAAAATACCGTATGAGGCAGGTAAAGAAATGATTTGTTTTTCGGCTGATAATGATCTGGTAAACGCTCAATAATTTGTTTATCATATACCTTACATACTCCTCTAAAGTCTCCCGATAGTGTGAATGCAGTTTTGAATCACGTTAAATTAATTTAGAAAGAGAATTCAAAGTTTTCTTAGCTACGTAAAAAATTGTCATTGAGTTCTTCCCAATTTTTTTTCCAGAGTAATTAATAAGTTAAGGAAAAAATTATCATATACCACACCCTAGATAGATAGAATTTGTTGTTAATACAGGTAATAAAATTTTCTTTGCAACAAAAATAATCGATGATTCAATTGAAAATGATCGCATATGTACTTAATCTATTATTAAAGCGAAATATAAAAGAAAATTATTAATGTAATATCGACATTTAGCGATAAAACGTATGTAAATAATGCAGACGTATTTAAATAATTTAAAATAAGAAAAATTCAATGAGAGGAATGACGTCATAATGCTAGAAAAAAAAATGTGATTTTGATTTATGTATTATGTAATAAATTGATAAATTTAATCGCCAGCTCTTAAACGGGAAAAATAAGGCTCGATATAATGATATTAAACGCTGGAAAAAAGGGGGAAGGGTTGGAATTCGAACGTTTTAAAGACGACAGTATTTTTTGCTGTGATAGGAAGTCTATTTATAGCAATTTATTTTAGAGTCGTATCTATAGTTTGGAAGAAGATAAACATGACTCTCTTTGACTTTTGCTAACTATGGATGCCTCTATCCATTCCGGGTCCGACCGCTTCATAAAATC
>CM063499.1:91597475-91599975 GCA_032207245.1 Pardosa pseudoannulata | reverse complement strand
AGCAACGTACCACTATAAACCATTAAGTCGTCTCATCCATTTAAATTATTTTTAATTCTATTATTAATATTTATTTTCTGCACCACAGAGCTTGTGAGTGTGACATGGTAGAAATAAAAAAGTGGGTCCCTCTAGATCTTTAAAAAAGTCCTTCATTTTTAGCGTTGCTAAACAGAAATAATAGTGATAACGTAAAATGAAAATTGGGTGTTTTTCATTTTGAATATTACTCTAATCCTAATTTCTTAAATATGTTTGCTCATTCAATGCTGTAATTTTGATATGACCGTAATAATGGTAATAATCTGTTAGCTATATTTGCTGGGGTGAGGGCACAAAAATTGCAATGTGCCCTACATTTCTTATACTAAGTAATTTGTATCGATGATCATATTAATATCTCACTACTTTTAACACATTTAAATTAATAAATTCGAAAGGTAGCACATTTAATTATATGCGGCACTACTAGTTTTTCTAGATTTACTTAGTGCACACGTACTATTTTTTCTAGATCGATACTTGAGTGCGAGACACGTATTAGTACGTTTTCTGACGATCGACACTTGAGTGCGAGACACGTACTAGTACGTTTTCTGACGATCGACACTTGAGTGCGAGACACGTACTAGTACGTTTTCTAAAGATTGATACTTGATCGCGGAACACATACTAGTACGTTTTCTGAAGATCGATACTTGAGCACAGGTCACGTACTAGTACGTTTTCTGACGATCGACACTATGGCGGAACACGTACTAGTACGTTTTCTGACGATTGATACTTGAGCGCGGGACACGTACTAGTACATTTTCTGACGATTAATACTTGAGCATGGGTCACGTACTAGTACGGGTTAGTGTAACAACATGGTTTGTTTGTGGGTACAAAAATAACGGTATATACAGGAAAACGAAGCCGAATGTTCTTGTCTACTACATAGATTCTGGAAAAAATTAGACAAAGAAAAACTAGTTTTTACAACAGTCGATACGGAACCAAAGAACGGGAAGGTGGATAAAATAAATCTATTTAGATTTAAAATTAACTTTTTATTTATTTTTGCGAAAATTATATTATATATATATATATATATATATATATATTGTATATATATATGTGTGTGTGTGTGTGTGTGTTTTGTCTATTTATACATTTGTTTATATATTTCAATTCGAAAAACGAAAAGTGGGTTCAAAAATAAAATAATTTTCGATCTATTGAGATTGAACAGAATAATTAAATGGACCCTCAAAACGTCCGCTCCCGGTACAATTTCGCTGTGAAATGGACCCGCACACAATGGGTTGAGAACAAAAGAGCAGGTTGTAACTAAAATTGTACAAAAAGAAATAACATTCTTTAAATATAATGAAAATGATATTATATATATGTATATTTATATATCATATATATATATTTGTATTTATATGTATATTTGTTTATTTGTCTATTTATGTATTTGTTTATATATTTCATTTTTAAACACGAAAAGTGGATTCAAAAATGAAATAATTTTTGATCTATTGAGATTGAACAGAATAACTCAATGGAAGCGCCAAACGCCAGCTCCCGGTACAATTCCGCTGCGAAATGTACCGGCACAGAATGTAATAAAGTAAAAATAGATGATTGCATCAATATAAATACTAAGTGTTGAGTAAAATCCAAATCACTCATCACTGAAAGATTAAATTTCGTCTAATAATACAAAACACATGAAAACAGCTTACCAAACACACCCCGATTCCGAATCGAATCTCACTGTATGTAGCTAGTTCATTCTTTAATTTAAATTATCAACAAGCGATATGTCTCTGAAATAGAAGGGCGAATTTCCAGATTCTTCCTCAGTAGAGAAAGAGCGAAAATCCTTCGAAATCCGAATCGAGACGAAACTACAGAAATCGCATTATGGAGCCGTTCTTTCAAAATTGTTTCCGATTTCGGAGACGTTTTAAACGAAAGCTAGAAAAACATCCCTGTATGTCATTGGGTCGTCAGTTTGTCGTCCACCCCCCGAGGTGAAGATTATGGAGCCCGGTAAAAGAAAAAGGCACCAGCTAATGGCTGGCAGACGATAAGAGATTGGCAACGAGGGGAGCATTCAATTATGACTACCAAGTCAAGGTGTGGTTCCCCTTTTCAATTTTTTTTCTTTTCTACTTAAAAGAATATTCGAAAGAAATAAAACGAACAAGTTAGAGGTCCCCAGCGTGACGCTCCTGCTCTTTTGGCCGATGACAGACTGGAAAATAGAGAAGGTAACAGAAATAAAAGAACTTTTTTTTCGTTCTTTAAAGGCCGTTCGCAAGTTTACGGCTGGGGTGTGTGTATGGGTTTTTTTTTTAGGCAAGGGGGGGGGGTGATAATTTTTTTCTGGCAAAGGCTTCCGAGGCCCCCAAAGAGCGGTAGGCCTTTTTACCGGTAGGTCAGGCGGGGTCGCGGTTTTATTCTGAAAATAAAGTCTGTAATCTATCTCGGTGTATACATTATGTTT
>CM063499.1:91587475-91592475 GCA_032207245.1 Pardosa pseudoannulata | reverse complement strand
ATTTATTACAACAAAAAAAACATTTAAAGAAATATATATGTAAAGTCGTCCAGAGAGGAGATTACTCTAGACAACCTGCTCATCTCAAAGTTCAGCTGGGAGTCCCCTCCCGTTTCTTCTCTTCCAAACAGGAAACCTCGGTTTTAGGGGAGAGCGACACCCCCCTCTCTTTGACCTTTGTCCTTGGAGTCGCCGAAACGCCCTTTGGTGCCCAGCCGACGCGGTCACACAAATCACAGTTTCTTTTCTCTGTCGGTGCGTTGACAAAAACGGCACACTTGACACCTCTAATCGTCCGTGCGTCAAAAGGACCATTACTGGTACAATACCGCCGTTTTCCAATTGTTCAAAAGAATAAAAGTTCGCCCGATCACCGACAGAGATGGACGCGAGTATTACAACCACCAAAACAGGTGACCATAGTGCTACAAAACAAGTAATCATTAGTCAAGTGCAATGATAAATCGCCAAATATTTCCAAAATTAGCTTCTCTATACATCCCAACCCTTTTAACAGTGGTGCAATAGCTGAGTCCAGTGTTGCCAACCATACGATAATTATCGTATATGTACGATAACTTAGGACTCTGTACGATGAAAAATAATCTCAAAATTATGTGACATAATTCTGAAAAACTGTACGATAATTTCCTGATTTGTACGATAAAACAACATTAGACTAATGGAGAATTAAAAGAACTGGTAGTTTAACTGTAACTCTATAAAGATCAATAACAAAAAATAGAGATTGCTTAATTCATTTTTTTATCACTTTTTCCCATCAAATAATTGTTGTAGATTTTAGAGCACCTTAAGGAGCATGTTTTGAGGTGCTTCTTCATTGAATGAAAGTAAATAACCCTAACACAGAGGTTGAGAAAGCCCATATGTACTGTGTAATAAAAGAAAGGAAAGTGTCAATTATGAAAAAAATGTATATTTGTGAAATTGAATATGACCTAGGTACTAATGCTTGAAATTTTTTGAAACGAATATAAAATAAAGAATTTTAGAAATTGTTATGTCCAGTGTTTTTATCTGTTAGTTATTTCAAATTATTTAAATCAGTCTAAAACATAAAATTGTTAAATGCAAAATTACTGAATATTCACGATTATACTGGAGATATTTCTTTAATGATTACATAATTATGGATAATTAGAAGTAATTTTGCATTTTACTTCTATTGCAGTTTTTACTAAAATAGGGTATTTTTAGTAATTAAACCAATTATTAAATAATAATCGGTTTTATAACTGAATATTTCATATTAAAAAAGCGCCACCGTGAAGAAAAAAACGGGTCCACTCGAGATCGAAGGGGTCAGATCACGCCAAACCAAACGGGCCCTTCTATTGGTTGGGAGAAGTCGAAATCTCTTCCTAGCGCAGACCCTCCTGTTCTGTCTATCTTTGGCGATGACTTACGAGAAGAGGTTAAAAAAAATAATTGAAGCACCGAATGTAACTTGTTATCACAGGTAGCAATGTCCTCGAATTTCTCAAACGATACTTCTGCAGGTAGAGATGTAAAAATCCCGGAATTTTGAAGAGGTGGGAATAAACCCGGGAATTTAGAGGATTAAATCCGGAATTTTGGGAACTTTGGGAAGAAATCATTTTAACAATGTTTACATTTATTTTTCAACAGTGGCTATTTAAGAACTAGCATATTATTTCTAAGATATTTTTTTACTTTTAGCAATATATATATATTCAATAAATAATAGCAATGAGCATTTAAATGATTTTATAGTAGTACCTATGTAATTAATTACCCTGTTAGTCTTATATCAAACATATAACTGGTTGATTCAATTTTAGTTGTATATAATATTATATATAATATATTTTTTATATTATATTATGTAAACTTTACGTTAAATTTTTATCTTTTTATATATAAAAATAATACTTTAAATTTAAAATAAATATTATATATATATATTTAAAATTATAAATATGATTTTTGAATTCTATACAAATATATATATATATATATATATATATATATATATATATATATAATATATATAATATATATTATATAATAATATATATATGTATATATGTATATATATATATAATATATATATATATACATATATATTATATATTTATATATATATATATATATATATATATATATATATATATATATATATATATATATATATATATAATATATATAAAAAAGGGGGGATATAATATAAATATAGCCGTGGTTATAAAAAATAATATATTTTTGTCATAAATTAATTTATATTTATTAATAATAAAAATATTATATTTTAAAGAAAAAAAATATATATTTGTAATAGATATAATAAAAATCATTTTTTGGGTTGTTTGTACACTATTATTACTATATATTATATATATGTAAAAACCATAAGGATAAAAAAAAAAAAATCTTATGGAAAGTAGATCTAAAAAAGAAAAACATCCACTCTAAATCTATTATAGCAGGCCAATCTTTCTTTAAATGTATTAAATCTCTTGTTTTTTCCTATACTTATTCATAAATGTTATTTCATAAATTATATTTATAAAAAATTAAAATTCAAACATTTTTGTTTAAAAATTTTTAAAAGAATAATTAACAAAACTTAATTTATGTAAAATTGTAACTAAAAAAATATTCAATTTTGTTAGATAACTGTTGCATTTAAGAGATTTTTTAGTTGCTTATAAAATATACATATTATATTATATATTAATGTAATTGTTTAATTAAATTATTTTCCATTATTTTTTATACATTTAAAAAATTATAATATTCTTTTTTAAAATTAAATTTTTAAATTGTAAATAAATAATTTTTATAATAAATTATGTAATTATATAAATATGTTATTATATTATATAATATATATTATATATATAATTATTAAATTATATATAATATATTATTTAAAATATATATATATATATATATATAAATTATATTATTAAACATATATATAATATATATAGAATTTTTATTATATATTACCATTATGTAACTTTGTAATTAAAAAATACCCCTCTACATTATAACTGTTTTAGATAAAAATAATATATATATATACAAGTTTTATATTAGTAAAGACTGTACGGACCAATAACATAAACAAAATATATACGAAGACAATAACATTTGTATTTAAACTTATTTTAATAATCATAATAGTACAATATATCAAATATTCTCCTTCTTATATATATATATACAAATATATGTTACAAAAATATATATATATAATTATATATATATATATATATATATATATATATACGGAGCATATAAATATATATAACATAATATATGTAACATATATATATATAAACAACAAATATAATATATAAAACATTAATAAATGATTCAACAAAGATCGTGTATAAAAAATTCATAATTGAATATTTAAGATGACTCTACATTTAAATTCATATATATATATATATATATATATATATATATATATATATATATTATATATATATATATATATATATATATATATATATATATATAATATGTATATATATATATATATATATGTATATATATATGTATATATATGTATATATATGTATATATATATATATATATATATAGAAAAAAAAATGTGTGTGTGTGTGTGTGTGTGTGTATCAATTTTTTGTTGTTGCTCTTTATAGAGTTACAGTTAAATTACCTGTTATTTCAATTCTCCATTAGTTTACTGTTGGTTTATCGTACAAATCAGGAAATTGTCGTACAGTTTTTCAGAATTGTGTCACATAATTTTGAGATTATTTTTCATCGTACACAGTCCTAAGTTATCGTACATATACGATAATTATCGTATGGTTGGCAACACTGCCATGGACTAGCCGCCTGTTGCGACGGGGTCTGTCAGACTGGCGGATGAGTACCAACAACAACAATCCTTCTAACCTTTGTTTCTTTGTGCAGGGCTGTCCAGACGAAGAAGTGCAATGGCGAGTGCAACTGCGAGCAGAAGTACAAATGGCACCGGTTGCTGGCGTACGACCCGGACGACGACTGCAAGGGGATCTTCATGGACTGGTTCCTCTTTCCTTCTTGCTGCGTCTGCAGGTGTCTCAGCCCCATCAAGCAGTAGCGACGCCAAGATGCTCGCCAACAAGGATAACAAGACCAACACGCTTCATGGACTGCGCACAAGTGTCTTTCATCAGGAGACATCCTGCTCGTCTTACAGAGGACTCGACAAATACCAACACGCACCCAAAACACAAAGAGATAAAAGAATGCATACACACAAATAGAAATACATGCATATTCGCATGCATTCCCCTTCATTCGGGCACATTACAGACCCTTATCAATGGTATTTTACTTAACCCTTGCACTACCAGTTTTGCCTCAGAAAAAAATTGCAAATCTCCAGGACATCAGTGGGACACATGAGTCCTACCGATGTGCCCCACCAAAAACCATCAATGGGACACATGTGTCTTACTGGTGTTTTTTGGTTGTCCAACTGGTGTTTATTGGAGGGGCACATATCTCCCAGTGATATTGTAGCAATTCAAAATGAATCTTAAAGATAATCCACACATCATTATACTGCACTGATTTCAAAATAACCGTGGGACATACAGGTCCAAAAGGTGTTCTTTATTGGGACACATAAGTGCAATTATTCTATATAATCTATATTATTCTATATTTTTCAATTATTATAATATATATTAATTGCTATGAAATTCCACGGGCAATGTTTTTACAGAAAACCTACACTTATCTATCCTACAGTGATTTCAAAATGTCTGTAGGACATAGGTCCTGGTAGTAGAGACATATAATTAAAGCCTTATAACACAACAACATGTACGCGTTGAAAAAGCAACAGATTCACTTAACGATTCGTTTCTAAGTGAAGACAATGCGGTATTTTTGTGTTGCATTGAAATTTTTTTAACCAATTTATAAGTCATGATGACGCTTCTAATCGATTGAAAATATTTTTGTCCTGTCACACGTAAATCCTCGTA
>CM063499.1:91577475-91579975 GCA_032207245.1 Pardosa pseudoannulata | reverse complement strand
AATATGAATTATTGAATAAAAATTTTAAAGTAAGCAGCCGTTAAGACGAAAAAAACAACAATTATTCGATTCGAATAATGATATAAATTATTTTCTAACTGTTTCTAAAAAGGTTCACTAAGCATTAATGGATTAACACTGAATTTTTTTAATTGTTTCTTTTTTTCTACAACATTTAAACTAGGGATGCAACGGATGTCAATTTCGCCGGATACCGGATATCCGGCCAAAATATGTCAGTATGTTTCGCACTTTTTCTTTTTAAATTTGTTTTATATAAATCAGCTTTATGTACTTTAAATTTTGCAATTAAATTGTAGTATTTTTCTCACCTTTTATATTTTTTAATGAGTCAAATATTTGTACTATAATCTATTTTAAATTTTTCTTTATGTTACTGTACTCAATATCTCAATTCGACATTATTTAATTAGAAAAATTAAATTAGAATGAAAGCATTTCTAATACTCCTTTACCTTCAATCTTTAATGGTTCTTAAGTTTGTGTGTGAAAAATTCCGAGAACCTATTCCAAATTTTTTTTTAGTAAATTGTCTTTATTTTCTATCCTCCAAAAAATCAAATTTCGTCTTTTGTGTTTTCTCTGATGCAAGAACGCAATTTTGCAGCTGAGACTAAAATAAAGAATGATTTATGATTTTTTGTAACGAAATGTATAAATAAACCTAATTTTTTTCCATAAAGCTTTTTTTTTTTTTTTACATAAAGTTATTGGGAAAAAGTTAAGATTTACGAGATTAACTAATTATTTCCCCCAAACTTTTTTTTTTTTACATAATGTTCCAAAATACTACTTATACCCATTGTTTCATATAGTATCTTGTTTAACATTCTGCATTTTTTTTGTTTTATTTATGTTATAATATTTAGAAGTTATAGTACTGTTTCTTATAATGCCTTAAGCGTTTTTTCTGGAATTTCACCGATAACGAAAGATATTGGGAAAAAAAATTAAGATTTACGAGATTACCTAATTATTTCCCTAAAACTTTTCTTTTTTCTTTTTTTTCCATAATGCTCCAAAATACTTATACGCATTGTTTCATATGATATATTGTTTAACATTTCTCATTTTTTGTTATATTTATCTAATTTCTCGGTGCATAATTTTTAGCCGGATGTACTGGTGGATAATTATAATATCCGGCTACTGCAAATTATCTGTTATAGCGCCCGGATATGCCGGATGCAGTATGCTGACCGGATAACCTTTGCATCCTTAATTTAAACAATCTTTTGCATTCTCAGGTTGAATAGACTAAAACAAATCGAAAATCAAAATAACCCCGTGCAATTTATATAATTATCGAGTTAAAATTTTTTGTGTTCTACAGAATTGTAATCTATATGAGTTCCTATATGTGTTTAATCAACCACACCAATCTATTCTATTGAACTAAAAAGAAAGATACTTTAGCATCCCTGTGGATTCTTCCCAATCGAATGTAGTTTGCCCTGCATTGTGAACGACACGCTGTACAAATTGCAGAAGCTTCCATCTGTGTCTGTGACGTCATTTAATAAAGTTTTGAAAAATGGTTCCGCTTCTTTATTTTAGTTCTTACAGTTTTTAAACACTGGAACGATGTCTTATATTTTGAACATCGGACATTATGGAAAAACAAAACTGTAGAGGAGCAGTAGTGTAGCGAACATAACTGGCTCCTGGTTAGCTCCTAACTACAGCAACAGAATACATAGAATATGCGAAAAATGTTTGACTTTTTCTCTATCATTTAAATTAGACAGTAATAAAGGAGTTCACTGTGGAGCACTACGGTCTACTTTTGGCTAAACGAGGACTAATGAGACCGAGAGCTACTGATTAAAACAGATTTACTGAACGGCTATAATATATGCATATCATAATAAATACATATCCATTTAGAATTATATATATGTATATACATATATGTTTATTTAAATATATACATATACATATATATACATATAAACACATATATATACATATATACATATACATATACATATACATACACATATACACACATATATATATATACATATATACATATACACGCATATACACATATATAAATATATACATATATACATATACATACTTATACACATATAAATATATACGTACATATATATATATATATATATATATATATATATATATATATATATATATATATATATATATATATATATATATATATATATATATATATATATATACATATATACATATACATGCTTATACACATATAAATATATACGTACATATATATATATATATATATATATATACATATATACATATACATATATACATATATGTATATATACATATACATATACACATATACATACATATACATATACACATATACATACATATATATATATCTATACATATAAGCATATACATATATATACACATATATATAAACATATAGATATATATACACATATATATAAACATATACATATACATATATACATATATATGT
>CM063499.1:91554975-91557475 GCA_032207245.1 Pardosa pseudoannulata | reverse complement strand
AAAATGTTATTTTTACTACTTATGTGATAAATTGAATCGCCATATCTTTACTTAAACATATCTTAACATATCTTTACACATATAACATATTTTACACATATATTACACATATAACATATTTTTATCTTTTTAACATATCTTTACTTAAAAATGTAAAATGAACAAAAAAATGCAATAAAAACATGTGACATTTTTGTGACCGAATTCTGGAAAAAAATAAAACCGTCAAAGGGTTAATATCGGCGATAAAATTTTCACTGCAACAAAAAATAATCGATGATTCATTTCAAAATTGTCACATGTGTACCTAATCTATCATTTAAGCCAAATATAAAAGAAAATTATTAACTTAGTATCTAAGTTCAGTGATAAAACGTATGAAAATAATGCAGACGATATTTAAATAATTTAAAATAAGAAATTATTAAAGCAGATGGTTAAAGGAATGACGTCATAATGCTGGAAAAATAAATGTTATTCATTGCAACAAAAATAATCGATGATTCAGTTTAAAATTATCACATATGTACCCAGTCTATTATTGAAGACAAATATAAAAGAAAATGATTGACGTCATATCCAAGTTCAGTGATAAAACGGATGAAAATAATGCAGACGATATTTAAATAAAAACTTAAACGCTAGATATTTATTAGTCCTAGACTCTTATGAAAATAATTTGTTGTGAATGCCGGTTGATAAAACTTTCATTGCAACAAAAATAATCGATGATTCAGTTTAAAATTATCACATATGTACCTAATCTATTATTGAAGACAAATATAAAAGATAATGATTTATGTCATATCCAAGTTCAGGGATAAAAAGGATGAAAATAATACAGACGATATTTAAATAAAAAACTTAAACGCTAGATATTTATTAGTCCTAGAGTTTTATGAAAATAATTTGTCATTAATACCGATAATAAACATCTCATTGCAACAAAAACAATCGATGATTCAGTTTAAAATTATCACATATGTACCCAGTCTATTATTGAAGACAAATATAAAAGAAAATGATTGACGTCATATCCAAGTTCAGTGATAAAAAGGATGAAAATAATACAGACGATATTTAAATAATAACTTAAACGCTAGATATTTATTAGTCCTAGAGTTTTATGAAAATAATTTGTCATTAATACCGATGATAAACATCTCATTGCAACAAAAATAATCGATGATTCAGTTTAAAATTATCACATATGTACCTAATCTATTATTGAAGACAAATATAAAAGATAATGATTGACGTCATATCCAAGTTCAGTGATAAAACGGATGAAAATAATGCAGACGATATTTAAATAAAAACTTAAACGCTAGATATTTATTAGTCCTAGAGTTTTATGAAAATAATTTGTCATTAATACCGATGATAAACATCTCATTGCAACAAAAATAATCGATGATTCAGTTTAAAATTATCACATATGTACCTAGTCTATTATTGAAGACAAATATAAAAGAAAATGATTGACATCATATCCAAGTTCAGTGATAAAACGGATGAAAATAATGCAGACGATATTTAAATAATAACTTAAACGCTAGATATTTATTAGTCCTAGAGTTTTATGAAAATAATTTGTCATTAATACCGATGATAAACATCTCATTGCAACAAAAATAATCGATGATTCAGTTTAAAATTATCACATATGTACCCAGTCTATTATTGAAGACAAATATAAAAGAAAATGATTGACGTCATATCCAAGTTCAGTGATAAAACGAATGAAAATAATGCAGACGATATTTAAATAAAAACTTAAACGCTAGATATTTATTAGTCCTAGACTCTTATGAAAATAATTTGTCATTAATACCGATGATAAACATCTCATTGCAACAAAAATAATCGATGATTCAGTTTAAAATTATCACATATGTACCCAGTCTATTATTGAAGACAAATATAAAAGAAAATGATTGACGTCATATCCAAGTTCAGGGATAAAAAGGATGAAAATAATACAGACGATATTTAAATAATAACTTAAACGCTAGATATTTATTAGTCCTAGAGTTTTATGAAAATAATTTGTCATTAATACCGATGATAAACATCTCATTGCAACAAAAATAATCGATGATTCAGTTTAAAATTATCACATATGTACCCAGTCTATTATTGAAGACAAATATAAAAGAAAATGATTGACATCATATCCAAGTTCAGGGATAAAAAGGATGAAAATAATACAGACGATATTTAAATAATAACTTAAACGCTAGATATTTATTAGTCCTAGAGTTTTATGAAAATAATTTGTCATTAATACCGATGATAAACATCTCATTGCAACAAAAATAATCGATGATTTAATTTTAAAATAATCACATATGTACCTAATCTATTATTGAAGACAAATATAAAAGAAAATGATTGACGTCATATCCAAGTTCAGTGATAAAACGAATGAAAATAATGCAGACGATATTTAAATAATAACTTAAACGCTAGATATTTATTAGTCCTAGAGTTTTATGAA
>CM063499.1:91542475-91544975 GCA_032207245.1 Pardosa pseudoannulata | reverse complement strand
GTACTCCAGGCAATTTGAAAATAGATCATCGTCTCTGAAATTTTAGCATTGATTTACGTTAGAGTTTATAAAATAAAGTCTAGTTGAAACGGGCATGTTTTGAAGGATATAATATGTTAGTTATACAATTTAATTAACAGCTATAGCTGTTTATTCTGCAAAATATGGGTATCATCATCATAATAATTATTTTTTCTGTCTACATTTTCTATGAATGTTTATGGAAACAACTACATTTTTTGTAAAGTCTATAAGGTATACTTAAATTTTTTTATCATATTTTATGCAAAATTGATGCGCCAGGAGCATTTTCAATTAATCTAATTAGGAAACAATTAATAATTAAAAACTCCAAAACTAATTACTATTTTGCTTTCAATTTTTAAAAATTTATTTATATATCAATAGTACTAATAACATAGTCAATCTTCAAGGAAATTCATTTAAAAGAAAAAAAGTTTGCTCTAAAGGTCCACTGTCGCCTTATTATTATAATGATTTGAGTAATTTGAGAATTATTCTTCATTTTACTACCATTCAGGTAAAAGGGACTCTACTTCCAGAAATTCATGTTAGAGTACATACTTTTTATTTTTCCTAAATCACAATTTATTAACTACTACTTTTTAGTCTAAAGAAAGTATCCTGGAGTTAATGGGTTGATATATTTCGAACAATAAAATCTATCCTTTTTGGAATGAAAAGAATTAAATACCCAACTCTTTTTTACACGTGTTACGTCAAAAAATATTGAAATAATTTAATTTATTAAAAAATGACACCTTTGGAAAAAAACCGATTTTTTTACTAAATTTTCTTCGTTTATTAGAAATTTTATAAAAACTTCTTCAGCAATAAATCTTTTAAGTGCAATTCTCTATGATACTATATAAAATAAACCTAAAAATGTAAAAACATCGACTAGTTTCTACGTTTAAAAAAAAGTTCTCCGAACTTAGAAGGATGGATACCTTAAAGGGCTGCCCCCTTTAAGGTATTCTTCTAAGTTCGGATCCTTCTAAGTTCGGTATTAAAATATGCATATAATTTTTTTTTAAATACTACCTAAAAAAAAGGAGGAAATCCGATATATTCTAAATATATAGTTTTCTGCAATGGAAAGCTAACAATATTAAATTTAAAAATGTAAAAAATGCATTTAAAAAATCCCATCAAATGACTTTAGCTTTCTGTTTCAGAGCAGGTTATTTATGACATTTCTATCAATAATTCGAAGTTTTATTTCAAGGTTTAATTAGTTATTCTGAATTTAGTGAAAAAAAATTATTTATGCAAGGGTCAAACAATTTTGTAACGGAACTTTGAATATCAGAATATTGTGTACAATTTCATCGGTAAGTTATAATTTATTTTAATAACAAACTTCCATAATTAAAACAAATTAGCTTTACTTTCTTACAATATTAAGCAAAGTATTTAGCATGAAAACCGTGGTAACTCAGGCGGCAAAGGCATCGATTTCAAAACCAGAGGGTTGCAGGATCGAGAATGGAACCCGCCATATATATTTATTTAAAATCGACCGAAAATTCGAATTTTCGATTTTAGTGAATAGTGAAGAATATATCATTAGGAATACGGAGCAAAAAGAATTTTTTAATTCCCCTCATTTTATCATTACTTATGGGTATAATAAGCTAATCATTACTTATGGGTATAGCAATAATACCTTCAAATGCTGTTTACTCAGAAGTAAAATTTCCATGTATTACAAATGTTTAAAGTACTCCAGGCGCATTGAAAATAGATCATTGTCTCAAAATATCCAGTATTATTTACATTAGAAGTTTATAAAATAAAGGTCTAGTTGAAACAGGCATGTTTTGAAGCATATAATATGTTAGTTATGCATTTTAATTAACCGCTATAGCTGTTTATTCTGCAAAATATGATCATCATCATCATAATTATTTTTTTCTCTTTATATTTTCTATGAATGCTTATGGAAACAACTACATTTTTTGTAAAGTCTATAAGGTATACTTAAAATTTTATTTATAATATTTTATGCAAAATTAATGTGCCTCGAGCTTTTTTAGTTAAGCTAATTTTGAAACTAATTCATATTTTGCCTTCAAATTTTTAAAATATTTATATATCAGTAGTACTAATAATATAGTCAATCTTCTAGGAAATTCATTTAAAAGAAAAAAGTTTGATCTAAAGGTCCACTGTCACCTTAATTATTATAATGATTTGAGTAATTTGAGAATTATTCTTCATTTTACTACCATTCAGGTAAAAGGGACTCTACTTCCAGAAATTCATGTTAGAGTACATACTTTTTATTTTTCCTAATTCACAATTTATTAACTACTACTTTTTAGTCTAAAGAAAGTATCCTGGAGTTAATGGGTTGATATATTTCGAACAATAAAATCTATCCTTTTTGGAATGAAAAGAATTAAACGCCAACTCTTTTTTACACGTGTTGCGTCAAAAAATATTGAAATAATTTAATTTATTAAAAAATGAGACC
>CM063499.1:91537475-91539975 GCA_032207245.1 Pardosa pseudoannulata | reverse complement strand
TAAGACCGGGACCTACAGCTTAAAGTTGATTCCGAACGGCTACGAACATCCATTCCACTGTGGGATTCGAACCCACGAACTGCAGTACCGCTGGCCAGCGCCCTAACCAATCGGCAATCGTTTGACCATAGTTTGCCTTAATTAATTAATAGAACAAAGATAATTTCTAAATTATTGGATCGCCTTCTTGATAGCTGCATAATCCTGGATAAAAAAGTTTTTAATTGTAGTTAAACGTAAACAGCCAACAAAGATTGGTTGGTAGAATCAATCAGTTCAAAAACTACAATACAGGGAATTAAAGGGTTTAACCCTTTGACAGTTTCATTTTTTTCCAGAATTCGGTCAAAAAAATGTCACATTTTTATCTGCATTTTTTTGTTCGTTTTACATTTTTAAGTGAAGACGTGTTATTAAAATGAACATTTCTAATATTTTTAAGCATTTATTACAACTTTTTTTCTTTCTATGAAAGCATCTTAGAACTTAAATTTACCTTTAGTCTCGTCGATATCCAAGTTAATTTTTTGGAATTCCAGCGAAAGCAAATCTAGGAAGCGGATCGAAGGATTATCACAATTAATTTCAAAATATTGTCTTGCTTGACTGATTCCATTTGTACTACTATCAGAGTCACTACTGGCCAGGTCATCTAGTAAACTTTCGCTACTATCATTTACAGATAATTCAGTTTCTGATTCCGAGTCGCAGTTCGAATCGCAAGAAATGAGCTCCATACGCTCTGAATTATCCATTATTTAATAGTAAAAATTTATTATTCAACTCTTACTTCAATAAAATTATCAGGTGGTTAGTAAAATATAACCAGAAAGCTATACACTGAAACATAACAATTCGTCTTCTGATACAAAACATGCGAAAAAACTTGCGCTTTTGAACCAATCAGAGTAGAAAATACAACAATAAACTGCAAACTATCATTTACTGGACGCCATCTATACGAATAAATTGTAACTACAATTAGAAAAAATACGGCCGAAACAGTGCAAGCGAAATAGAAATCAGATTGCCCGTACGCCGTACGGGCATATCAGAAAAGGCTCGAAAGTTGTACCCGTACGGCGTACGGGCAAAACAGGGAAGGGGTTAATACGTTAATAAACTTTCGAAATTCAATGACACGGAAACAACTATTGCATACAGTATCCTATAACCCATCATATGATTGCATTGTTAAAATTTTTAAATTTCTGCAATTGTTAAGTACCCTGTGAAGCTGGTAAAAATTGGTTTGTATTTTAGTTGAGAATTATCTGGTACGTTTTATAGATAATGTGTTTGGAGACAATATTCTTTGTAAACTAGCATATAACCCGTCATAAGACGGGATCATTGAAATTTTTAATTTTTCAGAATTGTAAAGTTTGTCTGCCTGAAAATTGACTATTGTCCCAAGCATATTGCAATAAACTGTGAATTTCTATCACTGTCCGTTAAGTTTTTATGGATTTTTCAAATATACCGGTCATTTTTGAAACACCCTGTATATGTGTTGGATACCCCTGTAATATAGATCAAATTTTTGTCTGCTACTCACGGTGTTAATCTACATCACTATCTAATGGTGTAGATGATGGTCATAGATTATGTAATGATGTCACTAGACATGCATTTCGGTTATGTCGAAGATGGGAACTTTTGCTACTCTAGGGGGGGGGGTCGTCATAATGATTTAGCTAGTCGAAAAATCGACTATTCCGATTGTTTAGAGTCCTTGTGAGAAGCAGATTGTTTGGTCCTGGGAGAAGCAGATTGTTAGATACAGATTATTTGGTCACAGCGAGTTCTGGTAAAAATGTTAGGCTGCCATATTCAGAGCTTTATCGCCAAGTTGGCGAAGGCACCCTGTTCTTCAGTCAAACCAGTAATCTGCACATTAACGGCTGTCGAGCTTTAACGGTAGTACATATATTTATCTAATTTCTTTTTCTTCTGAACAGGACAGTCTGCACGGCTATTCCGGTACGTATGCTGCCCTGGGAGGATCCCGGTACATATCTCTGGGACATTCGGCCACGCTGGACTCTGGCCTGTTCCGTCCGTCTGCGAACTCCTTCTACCAACCCTACGTTCCATGGATGGCCAGACCTTACATGCTGGACGGTGAGAACGAAAATAATCTAATCTAACTACAAACCAAAAAACACAAATTCTTAATAGTTCTGGTATCGACTTGGGCAGTTCGATTTCTCGATATTCGTATCATGTTTTTTTTTTTTTTTTTTTTTTTTTAAATAATATTTTAAACTGGTGGCTTAAGGTACGCGACACTAGAATTCTTATTTATCTATATAAAAAAATGAAAGAATTTTCTTTTCCGCCTGTAAGCACATCACGCTTTGAGAATTCAACGAATCTAAATTCGAATACTTTGAAGTTCTTCTTTAATAGTTTTAGGAGTTTATAATACATTTCAACCACTATTATTAGTCTTGGAAAATTATACCTTTGTAGAGGTATCGGAATAGGGAGAACATTG
>CM063499.1:91527475-91529975 GCA_032207245.1 Pardosa pseudoannulata | reverse complement strand
TATAATATACACTTATATAAATATTAACATATTATATATATATATACATATACACATACATACATACGTATATATATAAATATATATATATATATATATATATATATGTATATATATATTTATTTATTTATATATATATATATATATATATATATATATATATATATATATATTCATTCATGTACATAAAAATATATATATATATATATATGTATATATATGTATTTATATATATACATATATTTATATAGATATATATATATATATATATATATATATATATATATTTATATATATATATATATAACAGTAACATTTTATCGCTGCTTTATTTTCCCACTCGTAGGTACCAGCAGTGTTGTTCCGGGTGAAAGCGGCGGGCTGCCTAAAAATTCTCTGGATTGCAAAACAGACGTGTTCCGCCTCTCGACACCAGAGACATCGGAACCGAAAGGCAAATGCTTGAAGATGGTCGCTCAGGGTAAGTACATTTTCCACTGCTAATGAAATACACTAGATTGGAAATATAACTAGCCTATAGTCCGTCATATGACGGGATTAATAAAATTTTTAATTTTCCAGAATTGTAAAGTACCTTATGACGCGAGCAAAAAAATGGTTTGTTTTTTGGCTGAGACATATGTGGTACAGGCTCAATAATTTCTTTTTCTTTAAACTCCTCTAAAATCTCCCGATACTGTGAATGCAGTCTAGAATCGCGTCGAATTCATTTAGAAAGATAATCCAAAGTTTTCTTAGCTACGTCGAAATGATCATTCAGTTATTCCAATTCTTTTGCCACAGTCATTAATGGAAACTGTCATTTTCACTATATCCTGGAGGTAGATAGAGTTGGTTGTGAATACCAGTGATAAAATTTTCGTTGCAACCAAAAAATAATCGACAATTTAAAATTATCCTATATGTACCTAATCTATTATTGAAGCCAAATATAAAAGAAAATCATTTACGTCATATCTAAGTTCAGTGATGAAACGGATGAAAATATTGCAGACGATATTTAAATAATTTAAAATAAGAAATGAGATGTTTAAAGGATGATAACAAATGAGATGTTAATGAGATGTTTAAAGGAATGACTTCATAATGCTAGATAAAAATGTTATTTTCATCTACTTATAATGTGATAAATTGATGAATTGAATTGATTGAATTTAATCATCGCCTGCTCTTAACCCGGGAAATTAGGGCTCGAAATAAAGGCATTAAACGCTCAAAAAGGGTGAAAGGGGTAGATTTCGAAAGTTTTTCAACTCGTTTTGATTTTTGATAACCCTAACTCATCAAAAATGTAATATAGATGCTCAATCTATTCTAGGTACAACCAATTCCCTAATTCGAGGACAGACGGACAGATAACTTACGTTATTATTATATATGGGGTATTTTGTATAATTCATTATTCGTGCATACGGCGTATTACTTGATATTTATTATAAACACAAAATACTTAAAATGTTTCTTTCAAAAACTGCCAGATACTATTTTTTTTCTCCATGTTTCTCCTAAATAAGTTTAAATTGGTCATAATTTACACTTATTACTGGGCGATTGCAACAATAAAGAGAATTATTAATTTTTTTCAATTTAGAAAATATATAAGTTCTTAATTTTCTTCCCCTCTTCTAATTCTCTTAATCAAACCATTTATCGTTTCCAGGGTTGTCCAAGAGATCCGAAGACATGCCGGAGGACCTGGTGGTGGAGGCTGCCGCCAACCCCGCCCCGGATGCTCCCTTCCGATTCTGGGGCGGCAAATTCACCCCTTACCCCTCGGACCCCCGTCTCTTGCCCCTGGTACCGCCTTTCTTCTACCCGCAGCTGACCAGCAGCTGGTCGTACCCTTGCTACGGAGGCGAAATGACCGCCACGCTCTACAAGCCCGTGCCGGACGACAAAGGGGTCCCGTGCTACCGTGACATCGACCCCTGACTTGTGAATGTGTAGAGAAGAGATGACAGAGAGGATGCTAGAGAAGCAGTCCAGTTACGTCTCCAAATTTGGCGATAGATTATACAGTCACCAAAGGATCTCGCCAATATACGATTGTGGCCTGTTACCTTCGGGATTTGAGATCAAAGTATACAAACACGTACGTGGACATATCTGTATATATCAATCTATGTTTGTATGTGAAATTACTATAGGAGTGCATAAATATAGATTATATACAGGGTGTCCCAAAACGACCGCATAATCTCTGTACAGCTCGATTCCTCGTTGGGAGTACATAAAAACTGGCCAAAGAAGCGTTCCTGTACGATCCACAGTTGACGAGAAAAATACGAAAAACAAATTATGACGTCACTTCCGGTACAAGAAAAACACTTTATTGGACATATGTGTGTGTGTATGTGTAAAAATGTATTTATAAATAATGTAACATATTTGTTTCTCGATTCATTGTTCACTAAATCCGTAAGTCAAAATTTATTGAAACATGAACCTTCTATTTACTTTCTGACACAATGTTGTTCAA
>CM063499.1:91512475-91514975 GCA_032207245.1 Pardosa pseudoannulata | reverse complement strand
CTTCTCTTTTGTTCAAGACAATGATCCCAAGCATAACGCTCGGATTGTAAAGGAATGGTTACTATATAAAGTACAAAAAGTATTGCTCCATCCTCCTAAAGTCCGGATTTGAAACCTATAGAACATTTATGGGCGTTTACGGGGAAAAAATTGGGAGAGAAGAAAACAAAAAATAAAAATGAACTAAAAAGTGTTCTTCAAAATATATGAGACAGTGTACCAAGAAAACTGGGTCCTTTCGATGAACAAACGACTATAAGCTGTCATAGCAGCCAAAGGGATATCACGTCAAGTATTAAATGCTTCTGTTTAATATTTAAAAGTTACTTTTTGCTACCATGTCCAAGTTTTATTTGGGCTATCGAAAGTGATATCATCATAATGTTCTTTCAATTTATAATTTATGTTTGTGTGCTACTGAAATTAAAACAAGTTGTGTGATTTATTTTTGAAATTGTATTTTTCCGGAATTTTATTTTAGTTCAAAAGTATAACGTAATGCAAAATTATAAAACGACTAGCATATAGCCCCTCATATGCCAGGATCTGTAAAATTTTTAATTTTTCAGAATTGTAAAGTCCCCTATGAAGCAGGTAAAAAATAAAATGGTTTGTTTTTTGGCTGAGAATTATCTTCCAACAAAAATAATCAATTTAAACTATCACATATGCGCCTAATCTATTACTTAAGCCAAATATAAAAGAAAGTTATTTACGTAATATCTAAGTTTGGTGATAAAACGTATGAGAATAATGCAGAAGATATTTAATTAATCTAAAATAAATGATTAAAGAAATGACGTCATAATGCTAGAAAAATTTGTCATTTTTACCTATTTATTGTGTGATAAATTGATAAATTTAATCGCCTGCTCTTAAAATGGGGTTGGATATAATGGCATTAAACGCTCGAAAAGGGGGACGGGGTGGATTTCGAACGTTTTAAAGAGGACAGTATTTTTCGCTGTGATACGAAGCTCATTCAAGCCAATTTATTTTAGAATCGGATCTATAGTTTAGGGAAAGATAAACTTTACTCGCTTTGAATTTTGCTAACCCTAACTCATCAAAAATCCAATATGGATGCTCTATCTATTCCAGGTTCAACTGCTTCATAAATTTGATGACAGACGGACAGATAACTTAGGATATTATTACATTACGAGAAGAAAGTTTAAGGATATAAAACATGAAATGTTTATGTGCCCAGGTACATCCGTACAACAATACGTGAATTTAGTAAAATAAAAATCATATAAAGTTGAAAAAATAGTAACAATGTATTTTAAAAATAATAAAACAACTTTAGGAATTAGAATTTAAAGGAAAACGCAGAAAACATTAAATTAATTAAACATTTAGAAAAAAATCTGCGTCGGGGACAGTACCATCCACCAGAAGAGTACGACGACCGAATGGGTAGACACTCTTCCGAACATGCCACACCTACACATGATGAGGGACTAATTAGAGTATATGAAGGGCATGTAAAAATATGCAATTTTTTTTTATGGTTCACTATATGTTACAGTGCGTTTATAATTTTTAGTGAGTTATAATCAGGCATGACTTTTAAGTGTGTTTCAATGGAATATGCCCCATTATGTGATGTGAATACGTCGTCACACTATAATGCAAATAAAAAAATAAGCTCGCAATAACAAATTTCATGAAATACAATCATTTTTACAAAGTGGTACATTTTAGCAGGAAGAACAATCAAGTGGTACAAGAGCCAAAAATGGTTAAGAAAAGATAAAAAGTGTTTGAAAAAAAAGGAAAAGGTTGTCGCTGTCTTAAATGAATAAGTTCAAGAAGTTCTATCAATATTTCAACATTAACTTTTGAGTTAACACCGCATGATTGTCATTTATAAGTTTAGTAGCGTTCTCTTATACTTAAGAATCTTTAGCAATAAGTTTATTAAAGAATTCCATTTTATGATGAAATTGTAAGTCAATCAATGTCACTCAAAACGAAATTAGTAAATATTTTCTTACCTTTTGCTTGTAAAAATATTCAATACGAATAAAACAAACAATTTAATTAAATATCCAACATCACAATTCTATAGTTCATAAGCCATTTGTTTTTAATCTCTGAAATGCAGTAAAGTCGTTTGCGCTGAAAAAAAAAAAAAGCTGCCAAATTGCAAAAACTAAAAGAAAATCCAAACGAAAATTGAGATTCGTTCTTCAGATTTTAAAGTCACAAACAAATAGGTATTCAGAAGTATTGAAAGCGCATTCTTTTCCTCTATTTGTCAACTAAATCTTACCATTGTCGATTAGAACTAATCATAGATTAATCGCAGATTAATTATTTGTTTAGACGTATTCTGGAGGTTTTGTTTATGCCTGTTGAGTAGGCGAAAGTTTTTGATGTTCTTATGCGATAAGGTTTTTTGAACCTCATGTAAAATTTTCAACTTACCATTGTCGGTTAGAACTAATCATAGATTAATCGCAGATTAATCATTTGTTTAGGCGCATCCTGGAGG
>CM063499.1:91472475-91494975 GCA_032207245.1 Pardosa pseudoannulata | reverse complement strand
AAATTTTGTTTTTTATTCATTATCCCTAAAAATATTCTTGTAGGATAAAGATATTACCCTGCAATAGAGCAATTTGTCGCAACGTCACGAACTACTATAATGCCCGTTCCATTCATTTTCATGTTTACAACAGCCAGTAGACAAACGATAAACTGCCCTTCCGTTTTAAACTAAAGCCAGAATTGTCATAATTTGAGAATTTGCCCTACTGCGTGAAATCGTCTTATAGAAGTCAGCAAGGTCGTAGGCAGAGGAGGGATTTGCCCCCCCCCCCCGAAACTTTGAAAGACCTGTTTATATATAGACAATGTCCTACGTTTGTGTGTTTATGTGCTATCTGCTTAGCTGTTCATGAACAAGGGCAGTTATTCTCTCAGAAAAAACCGCTGAGAACAGAAACGTTTTGCTAGGCCTCTGGCCGGAAATACAACACTGTATTTCCGGCACTGTATTCTGGAAATACAGTGCTTTCTTTCCCTTGCATTAATTGAAGTATCATTCACAAATACAGATGTCTTTCTCTCTTAGTCCCTCTCCGAAAATAATTTCTGGCTACGGCCCTGGAAGTCAGTCTATTACTGTCATTAAATATATTTCGAATCCAAGCGAGTTTGGTTTTCTAACCAGGTTATAAGCTATCACTGTTCTTCAAGAACGGATTTTATTCTTCGATTTGCTTTAAGATGAAATAAAAGCATGAAAATATTTAATGAATTAAGTTAGTTTTGGTTTAAATATAACATAAAATAAAATGATAATTTTGTCACAGAGAACCTAGGTTTATGGTTTCAGAATTTGGCAACACCGAGTAATTCTAGAAGGCACGATTTTTATTTCTTTTTTCAAACCCCAGTCACGCATGCGCTTTCCCGCCCATAGAGAGCTTGCTTGACGTTGCGGTAGAATTTGCTGCAGAGTCTTAATTTATTTCTTTACGAATTTTGTTAAACTTTTCTACTACAAACAGACAAAAATGGCTCTTCCCAGGTGCTATTTTGACATGACTGCCGATGGTGAACCATTGGGTCGAATTGTAGTGGAGGTAAATAATTTTCTCATACTTGCTTTAACCGATCAATTATATCTGCATAACCTCTGGAGATGTTTAATTTTCTCTCAATGTCATCAACTCTCCCATGAAGTCCCCAGACGATTGATATCACTTTCCCTTATCCATTTATCTGTATAAATTACAAACTTTTCAAATAGTGAAATTAATTTAATTTCTTTTACCGGCATTTCCGTTTCTATTTAATTTTGTTTTCGATATTCGTTGGTTGCAATTCATTTTGTTTTGAAGCTGCTTGTGATGCCCACAGTATTACTTATTTTCTTTTATAAATTAAAGATATTGTGCGCTTTTATAGAATTCAAATCAGTGTTTAAATATCTCGGAAGTTCTACTAATAACCATATCAACATCTCTCGCCAAATCTCTCCCGGTATGCAATATGGCGGCGTTTCGCGCTCTTTTGCGGGAAGTAAAAGCGTGGCAGCCTTTTAAAGGGAACACATGCATGTAATTTATTGCCAATTTTAAGTTTTCGCGAAATTTAAATGATTAGTTTTTATTTCATGTGAAACTGATAAAGTCATTTATGTAAACTCTTGAATGTTCAGCTAGCAATTCTCGTTCTCATTCCACGAAACATTATTTATTTTTATATAATGTTTACTTAATCTCATGTTTAAAATTAAATAAAAAGTTAAGCGGAAGTAAAGAATAAGTAGACAAAACTTTATCAAACATTTGAATATATAAATTTAGGATTCTAAGAATTTTAAGATTTTATATTTTACTGTTTATATATTTTGTTATTAAACTATGCTATTGTAAAATTCATAAATGGTCAGGTTAAATATGCATCATTCTTGTTGGAGAAGTTTAAAATTTAAGCATGATCGCATGTATTTTATTACAGAAAAATGTTAACAGATAACATGGTGGAAAAACACTGTCAAGGATTAAGTAGGAAAGCAAAATAATGTTTAAGATCACTAATTTGTGCTGATCCAAAAAAAAAGTGCATATTTTGATCTCAATTTCTCTGTCAATTTGTAGTCAGGTTAACTCTTGAACAAACTGGATGTGGATTATAGCGAACATCCTAAGAAAAACCCAACCCAGTATGTTTTTCAGTGTTTTTTCTACACTTTAAAGGGTTTTAGATGTTTTTTTAGTGATTTGAAAACTATTCAGGTTTTTTGTTATGTAAGAAGACAGATATATAATGAATTACATGATTAAAATAAATTTAAAATGTTAATCACTGTTTAAAGTTAAAAATTTTAAAAATCAATTTTAAATTATGCAGAAGAAATTTTTGTCTAAATTAAAGGAAATTTTGAAATCTTAAAATAAATTATTTTTTACATATAAAATTTTTCTAACATCAAAAAACTAGTTTTGAATGGCGATTATTTTATATTAAAAGTTGGCTTTGAAATAGTTGCATTTAAAGTTTTTTCTTTTCAATAAAATGTATTAAATTATTGCTCTATTTTAGCAGTACTATGTTAATAAAGCATTCAGAAGATATTTTTTCAGTTAATTTGTAAGTTATATATGATAAGTAGCAGAATTACATAAAAGTTAAATGTTTTTATTTAGAAATTTACTTACTAATTTAATTTTATATTACTAAATCATTAAAATACCCGTGTTTCAAGATAACAGTTCATCAGTCAATTGTTTGTATGAACAAGTTTTTTCCTTATATCGTAACAACTGATACAGAAACATATCACTGACTGGATAACATTTAGAGAAAGTTGTATATAATATAGAACGTTCTTGTAAATATACTCAAGCCCTCTGGGTAATTCTTTTTTAGTCATATAATTTTTAATATCGACTGAAAGACATCAGTTTTCTTCATCTTGGGAGAAATACTGGTTGTTTTGGTTTTTGTTTCTATAATTTTTTTCATTATGTTTGTTATACAGATAACTATTTTTCCCTGAAAATTTAAGTTTTTGTTTTTTCTAGCAGTTTAGACCCCCCTCAAATTAAAAAAAGAAAATTCTACGCTCATTGTCAAAGATGAAATATTAAATATATATTATAGTTAACTCAATATTTTTATTATTAGTTAAATATGTGGAATTTTAAGTAGAGATTTTGAAAAAACCCACTTGGGTTTTTTTGGGTTGGGCAAATCAAAACAACCCTAAGTACATCTTTTTAAAGGTTTAAAATTTTATCCCTAGTTATGAAAATTTTTCCACCAAAGTGAAAGTTATGAATGTACTACTAATAATTATGAAAGAATGTATTAAGACAAGAAAATTTGTTTTGAGTCCATTTAAAAATAAATTTTCGTTTTTGAAGAATGGGAATTCTTCATTCCTAGTCATACCCACTTTGTTAAACATTTAATTACATTAATTCATTTAAAGTTATAATTTGGAATTATTTATCATCCGTTTTAAAGAGTGTCGTGTTTTTAAATCTTCTCGTAGGTTAGGTTGTTTTATTAATATTCATAAGTCATTTTCTCATTTTAGTTACGTTCTGATGTGGTTCCAAAAACTGCAGGTAAGTGTTCTCTGCATTTCTAAGTGACTGACTATAATGCAGTAGTTTATTCATTAAAGCTGTTTTCAAAAAAATTTAAAATGCTTTCTAAATTCGTTATAAAATTTATGTTTATCCTTTTACTATCTCTGAGTAAAATAATTATTTAAAATTTATAATAGCTTTTAATACATATTTTTTTTTCTTCTAGAAAAAATATAAAAGTCTCAACTTTCTATGTATAATTATAGTCTGCCAATATAACAGTTTAATGTAAAAATCGTAAGATTTTTAATTTTAGGGTATGGTATAATAAATCAAAATTAAAACCCTCAACAAAATTTCAAGAATTTTGAGAATATTAACAAATTTTAATTCCTTTAATAAGTTTATTTTTCTGCCAGTATTGCTTACTTATGTCCATATTTATGCTGTAAAAAGAAATGTTAATAATAGCTTTTCATCCAATTTTCTATTTTTATGTGAAAACGTAATTCTTTAGCTTTACTGTCTTTTTGAAAAGGTTTCAAATTCGAAGGAATATCTTTAATGCAGTCTAAAATTACTAAAGTACAAAGAAACTTTTATTATAATATATTTATAAATATATATCTCATTTTAATTATTAATAATTGAAGTAACCTTCAAATTTAAATATTTAACTTGATGCATTTTTGTTTCCTTTCTAAAGCTTATATTTACATGGTTCCCACAGTCCTTAAAAGTCCTGAAGAACTCCTTAATTTTAGCTTTCATTTTTAAGGGCCCTTAAAACTACTTTTCGTTAAAGCTTATTTAAAAATCCTTAATTTTTAAATTGGAATGCAATCAATTTCTCCCATAAAAAGATATAAAAGAAAAAGTAGCTACAGAAACAGGAAAAGAAATATGTTGAAATTTCAAAATGAAATTATTTATGTATGTGAACTTGCACTATTGGAAATTTTTTTGTAAATAGTAAATAAATGTTTGTTAATATTCCTAACATTCTATTACATTTTCTAGCCAAAAATGCAGTATTAATAATAAAGAAAATCTTCGAATACATATATGTTGTCAGTATATTACAGTAGTATTTCAAAATTCATTTCATTGATATCCTTAAAAAATTAAGAAAATACTTTCAGTTTATTAGTACTTTTTATGGTCATGAACCAGAAAACTTATTTCACAAATAATCTTTTGCATACTGAAAACTTTTAAAGCATAAAGTCAGCTGCCCTTTCCTAATAGCTAACAGTCATGCAGATTTTAATTAAATGAAGCATGGGGGGGTAAATATTTCAATTACTTATAAAGTAACGTTTAGTTTAATAACCTTACCTGATAAGTTAAATTTTCTTGCATGGAAAAGTCTAAAATTTGCTTCTTTCCCAGGCAACATCAGGTATAATCAGCTGATTATATATATACACACACACATATATACATATATATATATACATACATATATATATACACATATACATATATATATATATACATATATATATATATATCAGTCATTTTTAAATGTTCAAAAAGTACTGTCTATAATACTGTATTTTATTCACAATTTATTTTTAGTTTAATCACTCGAAAAACTTTAGATTAGAACAAAATTAGTTTTTGTCAAATAAATTTATCTTGTATTAATTTTTAGGCATTTTAAAAACTTAATTGTGAAATATTGTAGGGCATTTATTTAGCATGCCTTGTCTGGTTCATAATCATTAAAATATGTTCCTCAGGAAGTAAGGTTTTTGTTGTTATGTTGTGTATTTCAAGTAGGTCCCAATAAAAAAGTTATTGTGATCCTTAAAAAGTCCTTAATTTTTCTTCTGGAAAAAAGTTGGAACCCTGTATTTAAAAATGTTCATGTGTTCATATATATAGGTTGATTTGCTATCTATTTAAATAGATTATGTGCTATGTTTTTACTGTAGATTTATGATATTGAGTGTCTTGTTTTACTATTGTAGAAAATTTTAGAGCTTTGTGCACTGGGGAAAAAGGATTCGGATACAAAGGTAGCACTTTCCATCGAGTAATTCCTAATTTCATGTGCCAAGCTGGTGACTTCACTAACCATAATGGCACTGGTGGACGATCCATCTACGGTGAAAGATTTGAAGATGAAAACTTTGCGCTGCAACATACTGGGCCTGGTAAGTGACAGATTTCGTAGATTTTCGTACTACAGTTATATGCTCAGCTCAGTGATCAAGAAAAATCTGACCATATGAGCGGGTGACCATATATGCAGAACAATACAACCCTATTGAATTGTGGCAGGATTATATTCGCCTAATAAACAAATAATTATACTTTCAAGAACATTTTAAAAATTAATTCGAAAAGTAAAAGTATGCAATATTTTTTGGGGAGGGATTTATTAGCTTACCATACCAATTGAAGTACAGGTAGACAAACTGGATTTTAAGTTCTGTAATACTCTTTACCTCCCATTACATAAAAGGAATTCAACTAGTCATTGCTCTACCCCTACTACATACTTTCGGATAACATCCCCTCAATCTTTGAAAGCACATGCTGTCTATTTACACTTATTTACTTATTGGTATTACTGTGCTGACTGATTCCCAATTCTCCTGTCTTTGGAATATGTTTTTAAAAAAAAAAAATGTCAATGATTTTTTTTTAAGACTGATTTGAATCATGCCACATAATTTTTTTCCTACTGATACATCATCAAAATCATGATATATAGCTCTATCTGCTAAATATCTGTAAAGTTCTGATTTTATATGTCAGGTCTTTGAACCAGAACTGAACTGAAAAAAAAGGGGTGGGGGTATTTTGGTTGGATCAAAAAACGAGAGCTGAACCCAAAATCATCTTTATTTCGGTTCAATATATCTCCAGTTATTTTGTTGTAACCAATTTATCAACATTTTTAAATTTAACGTCAACCCTATAATTATTGTCCTTACATGTACATTAATTCTCGATTTCCTGTTTTGATGTTCACTAGTACTATTCTGCTTCTGTTTCAAAAACTACTTGTAGAAGGCAGATTTAATTGTTGAATGTTCAGTTGTTAAATGTAATATTAATCGTATTAATTCACATAGTGTATCAATTAAAAAAGGAATAAAATCATATAAATTTTGTAGAATTATATTTTGAGTACAAATTAGAACATAAAGTAAAATAATTTATTTTGAACTGAACCGATATTTTTTTTTTTTTTCCTAGTTGAATCAGAACAAAAAAAAAAAAAATGAGGTTTGAAGCCCGTTTATATGCGATACCAAATAATTCTTGTATTGGGAGGTTTTCCTGTTATAAATATATTGCATTGCTTAAAAAGTTTAAATTTCATATTTATTGTAATTAGTGCATTCTATAAATCAAGATATCCAATAATCAATATGTATTCGGCAGAAATGCTTGTTAGCAGGTATTATTTGCTTTTGTAAATCATAAAAAATGCTTTTTGTAACTTATATTTTAAATTTTCATTCAGTTTAAAAGGAGGTCTTCTAAGGATGAATAAAAAGAAAAGAAACTCTGTGACAACTGAGAGATACATTACAAACAGATATTAACTAAAATATTTCACAATATTTTACTATATTTGTAGACAACACCTCTGAAAATTGATGCATGACTGACAAGCAGATTCAAAAAGTGAGAAATTTATACAAATCATATTTCTGTAATAAAGTCGAGAAAATCTGGCTTGTTTCTGAGCTACAGTTCTGAATGGTAAATTGCAAAAACTTTTCTTTTTGTTAAAGAGGTTTAAAAAAAATTAGCTTGGCAAATATATGAAAGTGCTTTGTCGAAAAATTAGGACCTAAAGGAAACATCGTTGTTCTATACTTTAGGACTCTTTTAAATAACTTCCATTGATTAAATAAATTTAATTCCTTTTCAAATAAAAGTGGCACCCCATTCTAGTTATCCTCAATTGTATTAAATTTTTCTTAGTAACACAACTAGCCTCAGAATTTAGCATTTTGTTTGTTGTTTAATATCGGTTTCTTCAAGCACTACTTTCATTCATATAAGCAGTCTCCTAATTATTCATGGTATATAATTGTCGATATACTTCTATTTGCAGTGTTCAGAAAATACATTTTTTACCATTACTATAATTTGTAAACCTCATGTATTTTCTACTTTTGTACAATTATAAATTGAAGTTGTAAGTAGTGAATTGATTTTTTGCTACAGTAGAACCTTTTTTTAACGACCCCTTTGTTAGAACGACCATCTTAAAAAGTCCCACTTATTTTACCATAGGAGTAATGTTAATTTTGAATCATTACAATGAGCCCAAGCATATTATTTTGTGTTAGAGCGACTGCCCATTTTAGACCACAACTCGTGAGCAAGTGGGCTATTTTAAAATTATTGTACTGTGGTGCAACTTCAAGAAACCTGTACTCCTCTCTTTGTGTTTGCTTAAAGAACCCTTTCGTCACATACGACATTGATTTCCTTGGTAGATAACACTCCAAACACTAATGAAATGACCCATCTCCTCATTTTAATGCCCATATTTCCGGGAATGAAAAAATCTGCGATTCTGACGACTGAGAAGAAATCATCCAAGCTTTTGAAAAAGTGAATGAAATAGAAGCCTTCAATGCAACCAATGCCTTGCGTCCATATTTTGAAGGACAATTTAATTCTGAAGATGTTCTTCAAAATCTAACGGATATGGAATCAGTGATAATGAAAAATTCCCAAATGAACTTGAAACAGGCATCAGCCACTTTGTTTTAAAAAATTCAGTTATTTGAAATACAAATAAATAGAAGTGTTCTGTAGGTATGTACTTTTGTATCATTTCTTTGCTCAATTTTTTTTAAATTTTTCAATTTGTTACAATGACCACATGATGTTGGTCCCACAGGGGGTCGTTATACCGAGGTTCTACTGTATTTGCACAAATGTCTTAGTTGTTAAGACTTTTTCTAGTCTAGTATTTCTACACTTTCTCCCCTTTATGTCTCTTTCTCTCGCTTTTGATTTGCTTTTATTCTTATTTGACACAGTAATGAACTACATTGGTTTCCAAATTAATATACTGAATGGTGGTCGAATAGTAGAGAGCTGTGCTTCAGTACCGGAGTTTGTGGTTCAAATTCCGCAAGCAGCATGAATGTCCATAGCCGTTCAGAATTGGCTTTAACGTGCATTCTTGAGTTAACTCAAGTATGTTAAACTGACCAGACTGTGCACACTCGAGAGAATTTGAGCAGCTTTGTACTTTATGCTGCTATAATTTTTCACACTCTCGTGCAATCGAGAATTGAAAATAGCAATGTGAAAGAAAAAAAAAGTTTATTAATGTTTATCATTTACATGGGATTGTAGGCTATATTCGACTATTTTCTGTAATGTTGTCAAAATCCTACATTGCAATAAAAATTTTTATTATTATTGTATTTTTGTAATTTTCTTGGCAAGACTACATTTTAAATTGTGTTTTCTACATTGAAAAAAGGATTTTTTTGGCCTGCCTTTTTCAAAAGAACTGCATTAAGGGGGTTAAGCAATAGGGCTCAGTCTCACTAACAAAACAGTAGACCATAAGTGCTCAAAACCAAACTACCCAAACTAATATTTTGGAATCGAATGTGTTCTTTTAATGCTATTAATTTTTTTCTACTATTTGTCTCAGAAGCTGAAACAAATTTAAGATTTAACTTTAAAGGAAATATCTTGGACTGATTACAGTAAAGTTTGCTATATCAAACTGAATTATTTTTTAATTTTTAGTATTGTGTGTTTCACTCGGCTGAAATACTATAAAATTGATATGAGTAGATATTCAGCATTGTGTAGTAGTTTAATTCAAAGACTACGCAAATTAATAAAAATTTTGGTTCTCTTTCGGGGTTAAATTTTTAGAGATTTAAGCTTTTTTGGTTAACTTGGTTATTTTTCTTTTAGGTGTCCTTTCCATGGCAAATGCTGGGCCTGACACCAATGGATCCCAGTTTTTTATTACAACAGTGAAAACAAGTTGGTAAGTATATTTTCTTATGGGAGATTGTAGAGTAAATTTTTTCAAGGTTCGAATAAATTTTCCCCCCCCCCCCCCCCCGAAAATAAAAGTGACTTAATTTAACTTTTATTAAAATTATAGGAGGGATTTAATATAGCTCCTTCCCCTCCCTATCTTAAATGTCAGTTGCTAATAATTGGTTTTGCATACCTCTTGATATATTGTGATATAATTATGTATATAGCAGGACTTTTTTTATATAATGCATTACAGTGATTGTTCACACACACTCATGCTTTTTGTTTTTATTCTAGCTGTATATGTGGAAAGGACATTTTATTTAAAGTTCAATATTTGAATATAAAACAAGCTGAGAAATTTTATTTTCATCCACTTTCACTAAATTCCTTAAGGCCTGAAATTTCTCATAACATGAACCATCCTTTGTGTTGTGTGTATATATATGTATGTATGTGTGTGTGTATATATATATATATATAAACTAGGACAACACAAATCTGTTACATAAAATTAAACAATTCTTTTAAAAATTAAGTTTTCTTAATATCTGTTAAAACGTACACAAAAAACCTTTATGCAGACCATTAATAACCAACAATTTAAATTGCATAAAGACAGAAAAGTGAACAGTTTTTAAGCTTATTAGCCTTTAAAGCAGAGAAACAAAAAGATGCGATAAATACCCATGTCTTGCAAAATGAGAGTTCATAGATTTGTCCAGTCAAACATAACTGAAGCTCTGTGCAGTTTTTAAAAGTTGTCTGTTGATCATTTTTCCTTTACTTTTGCATAGTTAAAAATGTTACCTTAAACACCTTAAAATCAAGTCTAGCATGGTAAAATTTAACAAATCTCTCAGACAATATTTACATGCTTTGCTCCTTTCTGTATACTGTAATATTTATCCTCCCCTCCTCCCCCACTTATTCTTTAAGGCAAAATTCTTTAATTCACAGCTGAACGGTGCCCCACCAAGTTGATTAGCGAATTATTAGGCAAATCACTAATTCATCATGGTACTATCGTAATAGTGAGATCCACAGAAAAATTGATCTCCCCACTCTTCCAAATTTTCTCAATTTTAACCACTAACTTATATTCTAATATTAGCATTGATTATTTACTGGACTTAGCCCAATATGACCATGCGAATTTTGCAAACTCTAAACGGTCCTTAGCCGCCCTCAGCGACCAATCAAATTTTTCTTTGACTTGACTTGAATCCCTCACTTGTAAGTTCTGAAACTTACTCGCTAATTCTCTTGAGGGCTCTTCGGACCTTGCACAAATTTCATTGGCTCCCAGGAACCAATCAAATTCTTCCTAACCTCAAGGTGAATCCGCTCTTCGCAAATGCTTGTTTGACTGTTGTTTTTCAATCCTTCCCATTTTCATTATTAAAAATATATATATATATGAGACTAATTCTTACATCATTGTACCTAATATGTTAATAGTATCTCAACTTGTAACTTAATTTGCCAAGTACACTTAATGTGTTGGACTTTTAATTTCTTAATTTGCTACTACTGATCTTTATTTTTATATTGTGTTTTACTTTCACCGAACTCATGAACCTTATTTTTGTTAAACCTTTTATTATTCTAATGCTAGAATCTAGTCCTCAATATCGTGTTACAATTATCTGTTATTTCTCATGACCATGTGTTACAGAAGTGCTGGCTTAGAGGGCTTGGCCCAGGAGAGCTCCAGAGCGATGTCCCCACTAAGTTGAATGCTGTTCTTCCGAACTATTATTTTATAGTCCCTCTGCTAATGTAGTTGTTTATAGCCATTTTGAATTAGCTTTAAGCAGTAGATTTAGATTCAGGGTGGGGCGACCCACAACGGCACCAGCACTGCAGCCCAAGGCCTATTGTACTGAAAAAAATCCCCATTCACTGGAGCAAGGAGCTCCAGCACAAGGTTAAGAAACAATAACCATTAGATCTCAGAGAGACCAATAGCTGAGATAAATTTCAGCAGCAATTTAACCGGGAAGTTGATCAACTCCCACGGCTCGATGAAGTGATAATTAAGGAATTCAAATCTCTTGGCGCAGTAGTAGTCACATTCACATAAAATATGGGATGAACTCTCCTCTGCCATATGGCACCCCCTACATACTGGGCTGTCTATAATGTCAATGTTGAGGTGCCTCTTAAGGTAACAATGGCCAGTCAACAGGCCAGTGGCCACCCTTAGCTCTTTTCTACTGAGCCTAAGTAGCTCCTTAGGCCTGTCTTTGATTACCAGAATCAAGCCAGACTTTATTAAGTCTCCCCCATTAGGAGGTCCCTTACGGTCCTTCTCACTACATTATGAGGAGGACCAAGTACAGGTTCTGGCCCAATGAAGGGCAACTCAGAACCGTACTTAGCGAGATTATCGGCAACCTTGTTGCCAAAAATTACCGCAATGACCAGGAATCCAGACTAGGGTTACCTTATTGACCATAGCCAACTGGTGAATGGTCCTGTAGCAATCCCACACAATTTTGGATGAGAAGCAATACTTGTGCAAGGCCATAAGTGCAGCCTGACTATCCGAGAAGATTTTTAACTTTCTCTTGGCAACCCCTCTTGCAATGCAGTTATTTGCACAGGCAAGAATGGCAGCAACCTCAGCCTGGAAAACAGAAGCTAGTTTACCCAGGGAGAAGCAGTAAGTTCTGCTTAAAGCAGAGAAGCCAAGCTTTAAGCGGTAAGTCCTGATCCTACTAGATCTTGTGTAACAAAAGAGGAGACCATACTGCTCTAAATAAAACCTTTAACCTGTTCAGGACCACCAGAAGGAGAAAGAAACATATAAATTATTGATAAATATGATGAACATTGCAGTATGTTTGGTGGTTGGCATATGTATAATGTTTGTGTGTCTGTTTTCAGGCTTGATGGCAAGCACGTCGTCTTTGGCCAAGTTGTCGAAGGAATGGACGTAGTGAAGAAGATAGAAAGCTATGGAAGCCAAAGTGGCAAGACCAGCAAGACAATCGCTGTAGCTAATTCTGGACAGCTGTAGACCCCATCAACAGCCTTACAAAAGATGCGATCTTCATTCCAAGTCTTCTCTTGAACCAATTTAAAAATGTGGTCGAGTGCATTTTTTGGAAATTTTGCTATTGTTTTTGCTACTATTTCTTTTATCTTTTATTTTGAATACAATGTGGATTTTTTTTACCTAGAAAAGTTCATGTTAGTATTGTTTTTTTCCCAAGGATTGCCATACTAGATATTCTAGTATATTTCCTTTATTGCTTGTAAAATCTTACAACATTTATTGCATCTTAGGCTGTCTCTGTAACCATTTTGCTCATTACTAAAATCAGTAGCATAGTTTTCTTGTGACCTGGAATAAAAATTATAAAAAATCACTCGAACTTTGGTAGTTAAATTAATTCTAACTTCACACTGTGTAGATGGTGGTGTTCTTTTCCTTCTCCATTTGTTTTCCTGCTTCTGTATATATTTGTTCGGTAGAACTCGGTAAACTAAAATTAACGGCCTTTTATTTTAAGATTCATAATTTAAATAGACTAACATTCATTTAACAAATATATAGGACTTGTAATGAAAAATTAAATGAAAGGATTATAACTAATTTCGAAAAATATTGATAGTCGGCATGGATAGATTGATTTTGTTCTTTGATTTGCACCGGTTATTAGTCACTCTAATATATTCTATGAATGTTTTGTTTGTTTAATTCCTTTTAAAATGCCAGGGTAAATGAATTTACACAATTTGTCTCATTTTGTAATGGATATGCAGATCTGCCAACTTTGGGTTTAATCTAGCAGTACCAAAATTTTGACTATTTTCCATGCTTTTGTGGAAAATTTCTAAAGGGAAAGTGTTAAATTTTCAATTTACACCCATTTTTGCGACGACAAATTTGAATTTTACTTCGACTCTGCCAAATTGGGGTCAATGTATCAGAATTTTGCAGTCTGCAGCAAGAAAAACCTACTGCAATTTTTAAAGGACGTATCAATTACCCAGAGGGATTTGGTTAGACAAATAAAGAACAGTAATGTATATTTTAAATATAAGAATCTCTAATTTCGTTTTATTAATTCTTAACAATTCCACTTAATTCCGCAAAGTGGGAATGAATTTTTGGCAAAAATCAGCCACACATTTTAGCTTTTCAGTAAGGAGATGAAAGGATCAAAAGCTTGATTTGCATATCAATGCAACAGAGGGGTTTAAAATAAACATTTTATTCCGATATTTTAAAGAAAGCAAAATATGCAATAGCAATTTTAATACAAAAGGAAAAATTGGAAATATTTTACGTAAGTAATTATTAAATAACTTTCCTTTTGTTTAATGTAATTTCCATTATTTTAATAATTTTAATTGTTTTATAAGTATCCTGATTTCTAGAATATAGTATAAAATTATGGGGAAATTGAATATTTTCATAAATTGGTGTTCTTTTAAATAGCAATTTTAAATTTATTTTCTAAGTACAGTAGAACCTCAGTATAACGACCCCCTGTGGGACCAACATGATATAGTCGTTGTAACAAATTGAAAAAATAATTTTAAAAAATTGAGCAGAGAACACTTCTATTTATTTGTATTTCAATTCTGAATTTTTGGGGAAAAAAAGTCTGACACCTGTTTCAAGTTCATTTGAGAATTTTTCATTGTCACCGATTCAAAATATCGTTAGATTTTGAAGAATATCTTCAGAATAAAGTTGTCCTTCAAGATATTGATGCAAGACATTGATTGCATTGAAGGCATCTTTTTCATTCACTTTTTCAAAGGCTTGAACAATTTCTTCTTCGTCGTCAGAATCTCAGATTTTTTCATTTCCAGTAATACAGGTAATAAAATCGTCTTCATTCAAATTTTCCCCGCAGCACTGTAAAGTTTCATCAAAAGATAATTGAAGATTTAGATCTCCCCTTTTTGTCATGCCCCCTCCCCTCCTTTAAGCAAACACAAAGAGAGGAGTACAGATTTCTTGAACTTGCACCACAGTATAATAATTTTGAAATAGCCCGCTTGCTTTATGAGTTCTGCGGTCTAAAATTGGCAGTCGTTCTAACAAAAAATAATACTCTTGGGGTCGTTGTAATGATTCAAAGTTAACATTATTCCTATGGTAAAGTAATTGGGACTTTTTTAAGATGGTCGTTGTATTGTGGGGTCGTTAAGAAGAGGTTCTACTGCATGTTTATTTACAACGATTAATAAGCATAAGTTATTGCAGTATTTCAAACTTTTGGGTGTTGGCAAGTCTGGATATGATTGAGATCAACTTTTACATGATAATTTAGAAAGTAGTCACTTCCCAAAGCGTAAATCTAGCTCAATTTTAATACTTAGGATCTGCTTTTCTGTGTCATCTAGATGTTGATGCTAGAATACCATATAAACTTTGGGTGAATAATTCACAAGTAAAGGTACATATATATCATGAAGTTATCCTCATGGTAAAAGCATTTTGGTTGTTTATGAAACAGAAATCGTGTTTTAACTAATGAGGTGTTTGATGGAAAATCTGGTTGTTTTTTTCTGCTTCGTTGCTGATGTTAGATTGGGATGGGGTAGTAGCCTAGGAAATTATCACAGAAAGTGAATTTATGTTAACACCATTTGGGAAAGGAGTATTGTTTTATATCATAGTCAGGCACAAACAAATCTATTTGGGCTTTTTTATTTCCTTCCCTTTCAAATATCACTAGTAACGTTTACTAGGTCACATCTCATTAAGACAACAAATTATTTAATCTGGGACCATCACGATGTTGAATACTTGTTTTTTTTTTTAAATCGTAAATTTCATATAAATTATACTTTTCTGATACCTCCATTCCACGCTTTGAAAAATTATCCACTCAATCTTGTTGTAATTTGAAATAACTGCTGTTGTTATCAATAAATCACATTAATTGAAATACTTCAGTACATAATTTCACATTAAACAAACATGGGTTTCCGTAAATACCAGGGTTGATTCTGATCCGAATTTTCCAAAAATTATTTTAAATAATTTCTTCTAAAAATTTAAAAAGAATTGTCAGAAAAAAAAAATCTGTTTCTGAAAATTGAAAAAAAAGTTTTTTTTTTTTTAAATCACCTTCACCTTTAAATTAAAAATATACAAAGATAATCAGAAAGTATTATCTCTTTTTCTCACCCTTTTTTCTTTTTTGATGTGCCACAATTTTTTTTTTTTTTTTTCTACTTATGTATTCAAGATTAAGAAATAGAATTTTTGTTTTCTAGATAACCGACAAACACATTGATGTATGTGTATTTTTTTATACAGAACATACTTATATTTATAACTCCATAATAAGATTATGTATTAGAACATCAATATATTGATATTTGGTAAATGATAAATCACAACATTAAAATTCGGATATCATACTGCTCTAGTGTTGACATTCAGAAATTCACCTTGGTATAGTTTTTATTTTAAATTAGTCGAGTATACTTTATCAGAAAATTTTTTTTCTTACTTTGAATCAATCACCCATGGTAAATACAGCCAAAATTTCTAGACTTCAAAGGAATAATTACCTGCTTTAGGTTATTCAGACAAGCCAAAGTATGACCATAAGAAAAAAAAAAAAAGGTTACATTGTTTCTATCAACTATTTTTATTGTCCAGTTTGACAGGCCCTTAACGTCACTTGTTATTTTTAAATAACAGAGGCATTTTTCTGTTAAGTATTTGCCTATACAACATTGTAGGTGTTAACATTGCACCGTGGGGGCAACACAAATAAATAACATGCAAAAATATTCCCTAGATGACATTAATAAACATGGCAGATCTTTGGTCAGCTTGAGCTTTGACCTCGCACTTTGCTTATGAGGTAAATGTCTTTATCAACTGAACTACCATGGCTGTGCTTTGAAAATCATAATGCCTTAAACATTTCTTCTGTAGTTTTGACTAACTTTAACCCCTTGTGGTAAAATGATTAACCCTTAATTTGGCTAAGTCTGGCCGTTGCAACGTACATGTATATTTATAACTACTATATAACATAATTGTCAGTGTTCGCCGCAGCGGAAATTATCTCAAAAATGGAAAATGATATATTTTTGTTTATTTTACAGAGATCCTAATGTCTATACAGACATGGGAAAATAACTGAAATTAAAAAATATTTGAAAAAACATCTTGTCAAATTAAGGGTTAAATGCACTTCTTATGGCCTTTTTTTTATTTATTTATTTTTTAAGCATTTCTAATTAATTGTACTGGAATAGGTTATCACATCTCAAGAGAAAATGTAATTTTCAGAACTTACTAGAGTCGAATCATTTTCACAAATGTAGTTCTAGTGTCCTGATAACACGAAAGAGGGGACTGCACTTTATTTACAGTTAAATATTACCCTTATAACCTTCAAACACTGAAGGCATACACTGATAGGGGATATTAGGTTTAATTTTGTATATCGCCAACATTACATCCTCACTTTAGGGAAGATTGTTACTTCCCTGTACATTTTCTGTTAGTAGCCAGCTAGTATTTTATGATACGCTCAAACCAGGAAACTCTGTATACAGTTTTTCCATTTGATTCTGCAAGAATCAAATGCATTACTGAGTGAAATTGATTGTTGAAAAGATTATAATACCCAGTGTAGTTATGCTACTGTTGGCTTCTATCGAAATGTTTAGCAATCTATTGTGTTCTATCACCTCTAATCCCAAGTATTGGTGTTGCTGCTGTTTTACAAAAACACGAACCAGTTTGTGTTTCCGTAGAAGACTAATAACACTGTTTGTATTTAGTTATATATAGAGAGAGAGGAGATAAAATAGAATTCTGTTGTTTGACACTTTAAAATGAATTGGATATGTCTTTATGTGTTTTTTCCCAGTGGAATATTTTATTCTCCATTACATTTCTTGATGTTCTACAATTCAGAGACTATACCTTTCTAACGCATGCAAATAAAAATTAGGAAAGAAACAGAATTAGTGGGATATGTGTTGTATGTTTTACAGTGGTCTATGGACAAGGTTTAAAACAGTATTCTAGGCACCATTTTTTTTACAAAATAAGATTAAGATTATATTTTTTATAAGCTTCCACAAGGGGCCTTGAGTTTAATATCTGAATATGGCTATAATAGTTTGCTTATAGGATATCTTTATGATGTACCCATAATAAAAAGACTGGAACATACCTGTGATGGGATAATTGTGAAATGAAAGTGTTTATCTCCACTGAGAAAATATTAAAAAAAAAAGCTATTTTCATCAGGCTAAAGTCGGAGTACTAGTGGTCACAAGTGATTTATAACAGGAGATGATAAATGGTCAAATTTTTTCTTAAATTATCCTTTAAATAAATTTATTAATTCTTTCTTTCTCTTTTAACTCTTTTCCCCTCTCAGTAAACAAAAACATGCCAAATTTTAAACTGTTGTAAACCTAAATTTCGTCAACCTTCCAATAGTTTGCAAGAACTAGGGAAAGAAAAGACAAGCTGACATCACTCAGAATGGTGGCTAGATGCATTTTGATTGGTCTAAATATTTCTCTTTTGTGACACAATTGTTTGTGAACATGCCTCTTAAAACAGAAAAACTCTATATATACTAGGAACTATATGGGAATGATAGATTATGGCAAACCCTCCTCTTCCTAGCTCTGGCATTAGACACACTTGTTTCTTGTTTTCCTTTTGAGGTTTCGATTTTCTTATGTCTTTTCGCCACTTTTATTTCTTATGTCTCTATCTAGATCAGGGATTTACAATTCGTAATTTTTCAGCCATATTGCTAAACTTATGCATGATTGCAGGCCACATTTTCATAATTGGCCTCTAAAGCAGGGGTGATTCTGATCCGATAGTTCAGAAAATTTTTGTGGGTTTGTTTCGAAGTTTTAAAGAACTGATTTTTGGTTTCCCAAAGATTATTTTCAAGTTTTCGGAAAAAAAGTGCAAATTTTTCATTTAATGTATACTGTCTTAGAATATATATATATATATGTGGTATGAATGAAATTGTTTCACCTAATTAATTCCTGAAAATTTTGAATAATAATATTTAAGATCAAATTAGTAGAGAAATGATTATCCTTTTAAAATAAATAAGTTAAAATTTAAATTTATGTATCCAGATTAAGAAATTGAATTTTTGTTTCCTAAAAATCAAGACAAACATTGATGTATGTGTGTTTGTATTATTTTAAGAACACATATTTGCAACTCTATAATAAATAAATAAAGTGATATAAATTAGAACATATATATCGATATTTGGTAAACGATATATCACAATATTAAAATTCAGATATCATGCAGCTCTAGTTCCGACTTGTGGAAATTAACCATAATATAATTTTTATTTTAAATTAGTATGATGTATTACTACGATATTAAATTAATTATACTCTTAGTTTGAGCTATCAGGCATAATAATCAAATTAAAAGAAGCGAAATATTTTCCAGTCTTCTTAGAACAACTTTTATTTCATATATATTTTTATAAAAAACTTTATAGCAAAACCAAAACTTAAAAAAAAGAAACTGCAAACGATTTTTAAACTAAAAATAAATCATTGAGTGTGTGCTACCACATCATTCCCTCCCCACTAACAAAGTTACGATACTAATTTAATATATTAAAAGACAAATAAAATTAAATTTAAATTAAGTACTACTATTTGTACAAGCTAAAATTTACAAAAAAAAACAAGCTGCAAACGATTTTTAAACTAAAAATAAATCATTGAGTGTGTGCTACCACATTAGTAGCGCTTGATTTTTAAGAAAATTTTGTGTCATGTTGAGAAATTTTTTTAAAACTTAGAATCACCTATGCTCTAAAGATTTGACCTGACATATAAATTATATTAGAAGATCTAAAAAGAGCCTTTAAGTATGAATTAAGAAAAAAACATGCTGTATAATGAAGAATTTAAAAAAAAAAAATGGTAATTGCATCATTTTTCAGTTTAAAAAGTATAATTGATTAAAATTATGTAAATTTTAAGTAATATGTTTCAGCCTATTATTCTATTTATTTCACGGAATGCACTGAAAAGTGTCTAGCCTCAATTCCCGCACATTTTTTGTTAAAGTGATAACAAAAAATCCAATAAACGGGAATTTCCGTCATCCGTTGCCAACAGTTGAAAAATAAAAGACGGGAATTCCCGTCTTCAATGTGTTATTCTTTTAGTTTTAAATTTGTATAATTCCTTTTTGCTCTTCTAGATGGCACCACTGTTACGTATGTGCGCAGAATGAAGTGGCCTTGAACATTATAGTATTTTTAATTAGCGCCAGTATATGTTTTGCAAGTCAAATGACTGCAAGCTGTTTTCATTCTCTTTTTTATTTATTTATTTATTTATTTTTTTTTTTTGTAAGAATGTTATTTAAAACCTTTACTCGGAAATACGTCATGTATTTTTTAATAGAATAAAATTATTGGGAAATAATAAGCGCTTAAATAATTTATAACTTTTTTGGTGAGATATTGCGTTATTAGTTTCCTTGGTTATATTTTATGTTAGAAACGTTGATCTTAAGTATTTGGTTTGGTTTGGAGCGCTACGGTCTACTGTTTTGCACACGAGGGCTAATGAGACCGGGACCTACTGCTTAAAGCCGATTCCGAACGGCTACGAACATCCATGCCATAGTGGGATTCGAACCTACGAACTCCGGTACCGACGATCAGCGCCCTAACCAATCGGCCAGCGTTCGGCCTCAAGTGTTTGGAATTCGGAAATTTGGAGAAAGAAAACTATGGCATTTATTTATTAATACCATAAACCATCTATACTTTTTATTTATTTATTTAAACGTTTTTAATCAAAGTTGAGAGCGTTATGATCTCGTTTTGTTACAAAGATTAATATAATCAGGACTTACTTCTTAAAGCCGATTGTGGACGGCTATAAACATCCATACCGTCAACGAGATTCGAAATTCTGACCGAAAGACAGTTCGTTTTACCTTTTTGACCATCGTTGATAAATGATGTAAATAATTATTTTGATAAAATGGAACATGTGAAATTTTATCCTTTTAAATCTGCAAAGTGTTTCACAAATAGAAATTTTAGCATTACGTCAAAAGATAGACTTAAGGAATATTCAAAATGCATCATCTTTTTATTTAAACTAAATATTTTCTATCAGTACCTAATTTAGATCTGTGTAAGTTGAATTAAACGTAACTCAAACATTTCATCAGAATATGTTAAAAATAGTTTTGTATGTGCCATTCTTTAGTAATTCGCATAAAAATTCTACTGATTTGATCGAAATAATTCCTCTTAAAAACAAGTATTACATTCATACAAACCGGTAGGAGCTCAGGAAAGGACGAAAATATTTTTATGGGGATATATGCCTTTAAGGGCAGACAAAATAATAAAATAAATCCACTTTGCCACAAAATGGCAAACCTTATCGAAAGGGTTGCCATTTAGCGGTGGAATGAAAATCTTCAAAACCGCCGGTATGTCACGCTCTGTTCATGTACTCTTTGGAATCTTCATGACCTCGGACCTAGTACTAAAAACTTAAATATGCGTGGTTTTGTACGTTTTGTTTTTAATGTTTTTAGCTTTACTTCCGCATTTTACACTGGGGCGTCTACTTTTATCCCTCACTGTTGTTCATGTTTTGTTCTTAACCTTTTTACTATGTACTTTGGAATCAGTTCTTCAAACCTTAATATTTTTCTTTCCGGTAAAAGTAACTTTTTTTTTTCCTTTGGTACAGTTCCGAATGAATAAATCTATTTTTCGTGTAACACTTGCCAGATTCCAACCTAGTTCCAGAATATACTATTCTAAATGACGGATATACTGTATTTTAAACCGCGTTTTTAAAGCAATTAATCATATTAGAAATAATTTTTGTGCATTTGGCGATTTTTTAAACGTGTTAATTAAGTCATGTAAAAATAAATCTAAAAAAAAAGAGATTTTTTTTTCATTTTATTATAAATTATTAGGGAAAAAAAAGTTTAGTATTTTATTGTATTTAGTTACTAGTGTGTCTTGCCCGCTAGATCATTTGAATAATCCATGAATAAAACTTAATTTATATGTTAATACAGACTGTACTGTGTATGAATCCACCAGAACAAACAGCCTGCTAAAGTCTTGCTAGCTATTCTAAAAAAGTTGTGATATAATAACATCCCAGAAATGTCGTAAATTTTTTTTCATCTATAATTTAAAAATCGTTTTCAAAAGAAATTCCACGTTTAAACTAAAAAAATTAACTTTTTTTTTTTTAAATTTAATACTTCTATTTATTATAACAGCCCTACAAAGATGAAACTTAAATGAATTTCCCCAATTTTTATAAAAATCCATGAATACTTGTCACAACCTTCATACTCCCGTCTGTTTTCTAAGTGTCGGTGCGTATAGACAGACACGAACAGATTTTTAGATACGTCGTAATTAAATTTTAATTAAACTGTTTGAAATAAATAGGAATGACGTAATAGAAATAAAAATTGACTACAAACGATAATGAAATAAAGATATGGAAATTAGGTATTCTCGTGTGGAAACAGGTAAAATAAATACATATATTTAGGAAGTAATGGCGATTTAGAATAAGATAATTAAAATACCGAAAATGGGATAACTTGTTTAATATGCCATCGTATAAAACACTGCTAAATCTGTAGATAATTTAAGAGAGAATAAAATATATAAGTGATAATATTAAATTAATGAAAAATACATAAATTCTTACATAGTGAGATAAGTAGAATATTTTTTGAAAGTTTATAAAAAAACTTTTACACTTGTTGAATTTTCTTGAAACTAATATGAGTTTGAAGAGAAATAAAATTATATTTAGCAACTCAAAAAAGTGTAGAATTCTATTTAAAGCAATTGTAGATAGATCTATAAAACTTCGTCACCCATTAGTTTCAGTCAATATATATGTGTGTGTGTGTGTCAGTTTTAGAAATTAAAAATTAAATCACTGATTACTAAAATGAGAACGAACCGTAAATAGAA
>CM063499.1:91459975-91462475 GCA_032207245.1 Pardosa pseudoannulata | reverse complement strand
GGGGGTAGCCTCGACCTCCAAACCGTAACTCTCTACCGAACTCTCCGAACTCTCTACCGAAGAGTTTTTTGCTATAATCCCACCTTGGGATCTTTTCTTTAAAGAGTAACCCGCATCGGCTAATTCAGAGGTCGCCTTGACCAGTGTCTCTACCGGAGAGTTTTTTGCTATAATCCCACCTTGGGATCTTTTCTTTAAAGAGTAACCCGCATCGGCTAATTCAGAGGTCGCCTTGACCAGTGTCTCTACCGGAGAGTTTTTTGCTATAATCCCACCTTGGGATCTTTTCTTTAAAGAGTAACCCGCATCGGCTAATTCAGAGGTCGCCTTGACCAGTGTCTCTACCGGAGAGTTTTTTGCTATAATCCCACCTTGGGATCTTTTCTTTAAAGAGTAACCCGCATCGACTAACTCGGAGGTCGCCTCGACCCATCTCTCTACCAGAGAGTTTTTTTGCTATAATTCCACCTTGGGATCTGTTCTTTGAAGAGTATATCGGCTAACTCGGAGGTCGCCTGACCAGTCTCTCTACCAGAGAGTTTTTTACACTGTGCATTGGGTTTTCTTTCTTTAATATAATCCTCTTTTTTTAACTTTAATTTTACTTCTTGTACTAACTGAATGTAAATTCACTTATTATTTCTCTCATCAACATTCACCTATATCTTCACTGTCTTGTACAGTAATTTAGTAATAAAAATAAATAAATAAATAAAAATTTAAATTAAAAAAAAATAAATAAATAAAAATTTAAATTAAAATAAATAAATAAATAAATAAAAATTTCTTGCTATTCTTAAACTTTCTTCTTTTTATTTTAAATGTATTTCATCTTAATTTATTTAACTTGTTAAGTAAGGGCCTAGCAATTTATCTCATCCCATCACTAAGACCTGCATTTTTATACTTATTGTTTTTCATCTTAAAAGACTGGACACCTGATTTTGAATTCTTAACTTGCAACAGGGGATAAGGCCTTCGGCCAAGGTACCCCGGTCAACTCTTCAATAGCTCAATATAATCCTCTTCAGGATTGTTTGCATATTTTCCTTCGGAACTCTAACTGTGCTTTGATATTCTACCATTACTTCAGTGAACTTTCGCGAGAGATATCGAACTGTTTCTTCCGTCGAATCACCCTTATTTCGGCAGAGACTGATTTTAGTTTAGGTACCCGTCTCTACTCAGGCCTAAGTGTACTAATCACTTCCCTGTGATCAGATTGTTTTTTTTTGTGTAGTTGTGAAATGATGTCTATAGCAGAAGTGTAAATAAATTCATTAATCAAGACACACCTGATTCTTACATGTCCCGTTTACATGTGCCAAAAGCAGCGTAGAATGCAGGGTAGATATGCGAATTGTACTCCCCTTTCAAGAATTATCCCTAGCTAGGGAAAAAATTGAGGGGTAGAAAGAACCCACCTTTCTACCCGGGTAATAGCAGAGTTTACTCTCCTTTCCCATCATCCTTTGCGCTTACAGATGATTGCCGTCCTGTATGATCACGTGACTTCTAGCGACGATCCCGGCGAAATGGAGGGTAGAAATAATTGACCATGTAAACGGGTTTCTCCGACCCTCCAAGCAAAATCTCTTTACCCGGGTAAAAAGAAGGGTACATGACTGGCACATGTAAACGGGGCTCTTGTGTCAACTAAAACAGGGAACGGATAGGGTACAAGGGTAACAGATAAGGGTATATTTTTTAAAGAAAGATTGCGCTACGGAGTGATTTGTTTAGTAAGTGTATAACGATACATAGGTAAACATACATGTCTGTTTTGAAAGAATTATCTCTTACCTATTATAAAAGCAAAAACGGTGATTCTATTGTTTTATTTATGCTAGTGATACTATAGGAGTGACAAGTGCATAGAAAAGAGTCTTTCATCTTGACAGTTCATGAGAAGTAATAAGAATCAGTAATTAATTTTATAATACATTTAAAATGAATAAAATGAATTTTTTGTTTTGTTTTGTTTCTACACTGTTTTGCAAAAACAATCCGGATAAGCGGAAAGATGGCTAGATCTGGCCTTGACGAAATAAAATTATTTCGACATTATCATAAAATTTAACCTATTTTGATGAATAAGCTAAAAACCAATCTTTTTTTTTTTCTTTGTCGGAACAACAATGAAAGATGCATGTAGAATCTAACTAATTTACCGATGTTTAATTAAAACCATGGTATCAAATATGACATATTTATTTTCAACTCCCTGGTCTCAACGTTTTCTGGTTTGGTTTCTCAAATCTATGGAATAATAATGATTGTTGCCAACAACAAAAACAGAAAAAGCTTTACAATAAATTACAAACAAACATCTGCCTTTATTAAAATATTTCACAGTCACTTTTAAATTAATTCTTTGCTCTCAAATTAACTATGTGTTTAATTTATGTATTTAAATTAATTATGCCGTTACGTACTAATCAAAACACATATTTTATATATATATATATATATATATATATATATATATATATATATATAT
>CM063499.1:91447475-91452475 GCA_032207245.1 Pardosa pseudoannulata | reverse complement strand
ATTGGCTTCACAAAGGGGTTTTGTTAAAGCCCAGGGCAGGGCGACACTCTGTATGAGTTTTTGACACTACACTACAAAGGGTGTTCGCTTCGATCACGCCTTGAGATTTCCTAGGTGATTGGAAGGTCGAACGCGATAACCGAAAGGGCAGACAGTGAGGCGCCACCGAAGGAACCAATCAGAGGCTACCAAAACGACGATGAGGGAAAAAAAGCCAATGGGAAGAGGCGAAAGGTGACTTCAGGCGGCGCGAGTTTTTCGCCGGAGTCCCTAGAAAAAAGAGAACGGAGAGAGGTTCGTTTTGCGGTGGTTGGTTTTTTTGGAGAGCTTTTCTCTGGCCTTTTTGTGGGACTCAAGGAGGCCCAGTTGTACCCCTGTAGAACGAAATCTGTCGGCACCTGTCAGCAGTTTTTTTTTTTTTTTTTTTTTTTTAGGTTCTCCTTGAACTTGGGACTTTTAGGTCAGCACCAGCCAGCCTGAGCTCTGTGATTTCCATTTGGAAAATTTGTACATATTCCATTTTAATAAAGAATATATGTTGTTATTGTTTCTAAGCTGTACATCATGTCATAACCCCTTCGACACCCACCCGCTACCCGAGGATCCTGTAATGTTACAATATGTATATATATATATATATATATATATATATATATATATATATATATATATATATATGTATGTGTGTATATTCAAATCCCCTATTTACATATTTTAATATTAATAACTTTTGTTCATAAAGTTCGAGCTTTGAGCGGTCATTCTGATTTTTTCCCTCCAGACACGCTATAGACTTAGTTCAGCCTCTGTCTGTACTTCTTTAACCAATAGTAAACACGTTCTCTTTAGACATGCATATTTTTTTATCACGTGATCAAATGTGTTTAGGGATTATTCGTAGTCTTTTTACCTGAGAGATCGCTACTTTAAAAGTGTGTGTGCACGATGTTCTCGAAGTTTTTTTTATCGTCACCAGAAATAAAATGTGTTGTTCTTTTTAATGAAATTCTCGCTCATCTTACATATATATATATATTTATATATGCGATAATCCGGCCCTGGTTTAACGCTGTATCATTATTTACATTCTAGAAAATTGTTCCACCAAAGAAATGCATTCTCAAATAAATATGAGGCATATCAAAGTTCTATTAGATAGTGTAGAACGCACAGTCAGTATGATTCAAAGAAAAAATTACCTGCTTACGTCATTACAGAATACACAATATATTGTTGTCTGAATTTCTGGAAGCGTTTAAAATGAAATTGGTTTAGATATTTCTGAATATTAAATTTAATGCCTATCAAAAAGGCTAATTTATGATAAATATTTCCCCTGCAGCTGATAATGAACTTAACAAATATGAGACTTTAAGAATTTAGTTTTACAAGTAATGCATATAATTTTCAAATTGTACACAGAAAAAAAAATTGCATAAAAAGTATTGGTTTCGGTTAGTATTGCTATTCAATGTAGCCTCAAATAATAAAAGGATAGAATCCCAGTTCCGGATACCGGCAGCCATGTTTTTGGCTCTATTTTTGTACAAGTGATCGCCAAATTGTCGCCAAGTGATGTTTACAATTTGTGCTTCGTTTTGTATTAAGTTTATACCCAATTTCAAAGCATATTTTGAACAAAAAAAAAGGTTTGAAATTTTGTTAAGATGAAAACAAATTTAAATTTGAGTTTTTAATGTATTTAAAGGAGCTTTTGTACAGTTTTGTACATTTTTGTATTGTTTAAACAGTGCGGAATTTTTGCAATAGCTGCAAATTAAGCAAAATATAAGCATTAGTTGATTATATTTAGGCAATTATGCTTATAAAATATTCAGTTATATTCATAAAATACGGTTGTTATGTAATGAAATTATTTTAAAACTATCAAAAGAATAAAAAGTAATAAAGTACGGTACAAATTACTTCTAGAAATTATTAGCTTTGTCATTAAGAATAGCAAGGTTTTCCAGAAAACTGGATTCTAGAATTTGGCGACATCGCCCACGCTTGGATTGCCTACTGACTTGGTTCGGCGGGCCCCCCGAACTGAGATAAGGCCAATAAAAGTTAAATTAATATATTCTTGACAGCCTTTATTTGATAGAAGAACCAATACAGGGTGTCCATAATTAAATTGACAGTGCTGGCAGTGTTCTGTAGCGCGATCTATTTGCGAGAATGACGCTGCATGTTGTAGAAAGATTAAACAAGACGGGAGACGAAGGATTCCGCGAAAAAATAAATAAGTTCCAAAAGTCACCGCTGGGGGAAGATTTGGCGCTGTGTTATAGAAAATAGTGTTAACTAATGCAAATCAATACGGGAATTAAATTCGTAATGAATGTAACGTGAAATTTGAATAAAGAACTTCTTCTTCTACTCAGCGTACGTGATATTGCAGATCACGTGATTTTATCGGTGTTTATGTAGATTTTACGCTTTTTTAAAAGTATTGCCATATTTCACTTGAACTCAATCAGAAAATGTGCTTAATAAAAGGTAATTTTATTCTGTATTTATTAGCATTTGTTGACACTCTGTTTTCTATTACACAGCGCCAAATATCCCACTAGTGGTAACTTATGGAACAAATTTGTAATTTCGCGGAATCTTTCTACAAAATGTGACGTGATTCTCGCAAATAGATCGCGCTACAGAACACTGTGAGCACTGTCAGTTTAATTATGGCCACACGGTATTATGGCAAATGTAACTAGATAACATTGGTGAATATTTCGTCGAAAAATAGCGGAATTAATAAATAAATATAAATGTGATAGGCTCTTGAATAAAAGCGGGGAATTCCCATAGGCAAAACAATATGGTGTGTTGCGTTTTGTAAATGTTAAAGATTCATTGCCCATCAATATAAAATGTGGTTTTTCAAGTCTTATTTCTCATTGTAAATATATTTATTACAGGCTCTCACTTGTATTCTAAAAGTGCACAAAAAAAAGAAATACAATGTTTCGATGGATTACCTTTGTGTTTTAGTAAATATCGCCAATATTTTCGCCAAATTGGCCAATGGGAACCCAATTCTAAAGTAGTCCCAACTGAAATTTGTTCAATTAGTTTTACTTCTACGCAAAATGGCGGAATTTAAATAAATATAAACGTGATACTCGCTTGAATAAAAGTGGAAAATTCCCATGGGCAACTTTTATCAGAAAATATAACTGAAACTTCTCCGTTGAGCTTTATTTTGGTGCGAAATGGCGGAATTTAAATAAATATAAACATAACTAGCATATAGCCCATCATATGATGTGATTAGTAAAATTTTTAATATTCCAGAACTGTTAAGTACCCAATGAGGCAGGTAAGAAATGGTTTGTTTTTTAGCTGATAACTATCTGGTTCACTCTCAATAATTTATTTATCTTCATACTCCTCTAGAGTCTCCCGATCCTGTGAATGCAGTTTAGAATCACGTTGAGTTAATTGAGTCAAACCGTGTGGTTATGTATAATAAACGAAAACACACAAACGAACAATCTTCTTAATTTCCAAATATATATAAATTAAAAGTTAGATATTTATGAGTCCGTGAAATGGACTCCTAGACTTACATGAAAAGAATTTATTTTTAATACCGGTCCGGTGGTAAAAGTTTCATTGCAACAAAATATAATCGATGATTCAATTTAAAATTATCACGTATGTACCTAATCTATTATTTAAGCCAAATATAAAAGAAAGTCATTTACGTAATATCTAAGTTCAGTGATAAAAGATATTAAAATAGTGTAGACGATATTTAAATAGTTTAAAATATGAAATGATTCAATGAGATGTTTAAAGGAATGACGTCACAATGCTAGAAAAAATGGTTATTTTTACCTATTTATCGAGTGATAAATGGATAAATTGAATCGCCTGCTCTTAACCGGGGAAAATAGATCTCGAAATAGTGGCATTAAACTCTCGAAAAGGAGGGAAGGGTTGGATTTCGAACGTTTTAAAGACGACAGTATTTTTTGCTGTAATATGAAGCATATTTATACCAATTTATTTTAGAATCGGATCGATAGTTTAGGAGAAGATAAACTTTATTCGCTTTGAATGGATGCCTGTATCCATTCCTGGTCCAACCGCTTCATAATTTGGGGGACAGACAGACAGATAACTTGGGCTATTATTATATAGGGGATACTCGCTTGAATAAAAGTAAAACAAATTTTATTGAATTTTGACCGTTACGTTCTATTGAGGCATTAAATGGCGATAATTTAAAATGTATCAGTATTTTTACGTGTGCTTTTGCAACCCCAATTTCATTTATATCTCAGCATAAGATAACCTTGAACTGCTCACGATAGGTCCATAACGTCGTAGACTCCCCTGAGAGTCTACTTTCCTTTTTTGTGCCTCAACGCATCTGCGCAACTTCTTTCAATGATCCCACGCTTATCAAAACTGCCATGTTTCAGTCTGACTACTAACTTCTGATTGATCATTAGTCTACAAACATAAATATTAAACAGCGTTCTTTCCCTTAAGAAAACTGACTAATTGAGATTTTATTCGCGAGCAATATTAAGAATGAATCGAAATGTTTCTAAAATCTCTTTTCATTCATAAATTTTGCCAGTTTGAATTATTTTCTACTCCAAACGTAAATATAAGCTATACAACTCATCTTTCCGCTGCGGAAAAAATTGTTATCTTCTGTAGTGACGATAACGTGTGATAGATTTGACGGGGAGTTTGGTTTCTTCGAAGATTTCCCAAACCGATAGAAAAGTAGTTTATCAGCATCACTCCCCACAAAATATTTTTGGAATTTTGCAAAATTTGGTTCTGTACGACCTTTAATAAATGTGAAATTAAATTATTTGATCTCCAAAATTGCAAGATAAATGTACAAAATATATTTAAATAATGTTTTAGTAATAATAATTGTTAAAGTGATAATTTACAAAATTTAATAATTTATCTCAGTTATTTAAATAATTTTAGATTCTTCGAAACTTGTTGTTGCCACACCTAATGTC
>CM063499.1:91432475-91434975 GCA_032207245.1 Pardosa pseudoannulata | reverse complement strand
CCAAGGTTCATGCAACACCCCTTTCTCAAGACGCTCTATCTCGATCCTTACGGGTCAAGTGCTTTTATAAAGTGGTATAAGATTCATGCACCTGCATTAAAAAAATGATATTTATATATGTATATATATATATATATGTATATGTATATATATATATATATATATATATATATATATATATATATATATTATATAAACAGAAGATCTGTATTCTCGATGATCCTCTAGATGCAATAAAAATGCTGGTCAAATGTTCTATAATTAATTTTATTTGATACGGAGGATCTAGCAAGCCAGTATTGATTTTCAATGAGTTGTTTAAATTAAAACGATGTTTAAAATCATCAAATTGACAAAATTTCATTTAGGACTTCCAAATTTTATTATTTTTAATTATTTTTATTTAAGGTAATTGATTTCTTTAGCTTACCGCAAAAAAAAGTTAGAGTAACGCATGCAGTCCCCGGAAAGGTATTTGTATATAAGAATAAGATTTGTATTTGTTTTTAAATATCGATTAAATAATATCATAATCAATAATTATAAACTTCTTTTCATTTGCAGCAAGAACCGGGTGGCAACGGCGAGGAGATCTTGAACGGTATAAACCACGTGAGGCCGGGGAAAGGTTTCATGCCGAATTTCCACATGTTCAAGAAGATTGACGTGAACGGCGAAAATGAAAATCCTCTCTACGAGTTTCTGAAAGTGAGTAACGGGTTACACACTTTAGCTATACATGTACTTCTCCATTCTGCCATCTCAAAACATAAAATCGCCAAAAATGTTACAAACAATGCCAAATGAAATATCTCCATTGGTAAACTTTTACCACCACATTTTCTAAAGCAGATCTTGGCCATTTCTTATCAGTCACGTCTTTTTCCTAATACGTAATAATAGTAGTGACAACAAACGATAACAATGATTGTTTGTCACCAGTAAAGTTTGTTTGGCGAGGTTTGGGCTGGTAAAATGGAATACTTTTACTTTTTAAGGCCACAGGCGACTAAATCGCCCAAAAGGATACAACCGACGCCAAATGGAATATTTCCAATGGTAAACTTTTACCCCCACATTTCCGAAGCAAGTCTCGGCCATTTCATATCAGTTACATATTTTTTTCTAAAACGTAATAATATTGGCGACAAGCTATAACAATAATTGTTTGTCGCCAATATAGTCTGTTTGGCGGCGAAATGGAAAACTTTTCATTTTTACTACTTCAGGCTATGTAGTCGCCAAAAAGAATGCAACTGACGCCAAACAAAATATCCCAGACAGTAAACTTTTAACGTTTCATTTTCAAACCAAGTCCACGCCATTTCTTCTCAGTCAATCCAGTTTCCTGGAGACAAACTAATTACAATAACATAAATTATTCTAAAAAAATAATTAATAAATAACTAATTATGGAGCCATAAATAATTATTATCGCGACATAACAATTGGCTACAAAGAATAACAATGACTGTCACCAATAAGTCTGCTTGGCGAGATTTGTGCGAAACGGATACGCACAAATCGCTGTATGATTACAGGTTAATTTTTAAAGATTTAATGATCACAATTTATACAAGAAAAACAAACTGTCTTGGCACGACTGGGCGAACCCACAAAATCGCCAAATTTGGCGAAAAACAACGTCGTGCTAGGTGTACTTGTACCATCGATGGCATGCAATCAAAATTTCATATCTATGTAGCCATTATTTCAACGCCGGGTTAATGTTTCTAATTACCTTAATAAACCCAAACTCACCGTAGCGAACCAGGAAACACAGCTAGTAAATGGACAAATATTTATGGTTAGATATCAGAACAGGGAGTCACCGCCAACTTGGCGAAAAAGATCTAAACATGGTAAAATAACATTTTCTCCCGATCTCGCCGTGTCCTAACAATTTGTAACTATATTTCCATCCCCTATATAATAATAGCCTAAGTTATCTGTCCGTCTGTCCACGAATTTATGAAGCGGTTGGACCTGGAATGAATTCCCCGGATAAGGGCAGGCGATTCAATATATCAATTTATCCACATAATAAATAGGTAAAAATTACAATTTTTCTAGCATTATGACGTCATTCCTTTGACCATCTCATATAATCATTTCTTATTTTAAATTATTTAAATATCGCGTGCATTATTTTCATAAGTTTTATCGCTGAACTTACATATTAAGCAAATAATTTTCTTTTGTCTTAAATAATAGATCAAGTAAATTAGTGCTAATTTTAAACTGAATTATCGATTATTTTTTGGATGCCATGAAAATTTTATCACCGGAATTAACAACAAATTCTTTTCACCAAACTCTAGAAGTCTATTTCGTGGACTCATATCTAGCGTTTAAGTTATATATCTTTGACGATGAAGAATTTTGTTTGTTGGTGTGTTTGTTTTTTATATATAACCACACGGTTTGACTAAATGAATTCAGGGTGATTCTAAACGGCACTCATAATGTAGGGAGACTTTAGAGGAGTATGAAGAAAAAT